>PVJN01042129.1:0-18407 GCA_004026805.1 Lasiurus borealis | reverse complement strand
CATATGCAAGGATGGCCGATACACAACACATCCTTTACTACCATTGGGAATGATAGCAAACAGGATTAATGTAATGATGATTAGGCAAGTGGTCTTATTTTGCCCATTTACAGATAGAGAAATCAAAGCACCAGAGACTGGGTAACTCCAGAGTCAGGTCTAGAGCTGATCACCAGGCACATTGCAGACCTGGATACAGGAAGCAGTGGCCTGGATGGAAAGGACGGGCCGGGCTTGAGGCCAGGCTCTGCCACGTGTGTGAGTCTGAGTTCTCCTAGGTTCTTATGCAGAGAGTCACTTTGTGAAGGTGAGAATGGCAAACATCTGCAAAGAAGCATAAAAGTGAGAGGAGGGCTAAAAGAGAGAGACAATCAGAAGTCACCAATGCTCGTGTGTGGACTAATAATTGGGGCCTAGCCTGTATACCACATGAGAAGAACCACCCAAATCCAACAGACACTTTAAAGTCAAGTCAACAACACAGGGAAAGAGATACTGAGATGAAGAAATGAGTCAAATGTGACCCAAGCACTGCAATTTAGAGTCCAGGGTCCTGGAGTTCATCTGAAAGAATGGAAAATATTTGATGGAGAGAAATGAAACTTTGAGACAAGGATCCCATTTGGAGGGAGGATAAGATGATGGGACACATTGAGTTGGTGAGCTCTGCAGAACATGCCAGTGGGTATGAAACAAGGATTCCAATGGGCAGAAGTAGGAGGAGACAGCAAGTATTCACCAAGGAGGCAATCACACAGGGAGAGCTGCAGGATGGGGGTCAACAGGACCAGGTTAGAAAGTGCAGGGGGCACTTTGAAGGGAAGGGAGGAGTTGTGAAAGAAAAGTGTTGAAGGGGGAGGGCTCCTGTGAGGGTTCAATGGCTGGGACTGTGGGATTGGGCTCAGGGGATTTGGAAAAATTGTGTACATGTGTATTTTTTTTCCTTAAGATGAGAGCCAAAATTAATAAAAGTTTTATTAGCTTTTCAAAGGGGACCATCATCCAAAAGAATAAGAATGACTGTTTTGGGAACATTGTACCGTGAGTAGGGAATTGGCAGGAGCCTCATCTAACAAGCTTCAAGTCTGGCCCTGAACAAAAGTGAGAGATGAGTGGGTGATTAGGGGGAAGTAGATGGTCCAAGGGCAAGGATCCCTAAGTTAAAGGTCTCGAAAGAAAGAGACTCACAGAGGGTGCCAGGGATAATGAGGGGGTGAGATCCCCACTCCTGTGTCTGTAGTGGTACACATGAAGCCCAGCCTGCCTCTCTGGAAGAGCCCTTAGCGACTTTCTAGATTAAAAACAAAGCAGCCATAGGAGAACCTGTCTTCACAACATGCTCTGGTGCTTCCTCGCCATGGCCTCCCTCCGGGATGCGTCCCAGAGAAAACTGCTGGGGTAGTTTTCTACTTTATAGATCACAGTCTTGGTGTCTTCCTAACGAGATGCTCTTTAGGACCACATCCTAAATTTATTTTACCATCCTCACACTCCACTCCATAGCACATTTCCTGGCACCCTGAGGTCCTCAAGATGAATCTTGGATGGGCTGAAAGTGTGGGCTTTGTGATGGTTCTGTGTGCATCACTGACAATAACGCAGCCCTACTTAGGGGCCATTCCAGAGAGCACCCACAACTGAGTTTACGACTGTTACATACACACATTAAAATGGCATGCAGGGGCCCTGGCCAGGTGGCTCGGTTGGTGGGACTGTCCTCCCATACATCAGAAGGTTGCAGGTTTGATTCTCAGGGCACATACCAAGGTGTGGGTTCAATCCCTGGTCAGAGAATATGCAGGAAGCAAGGGATATCTTTCTCTCTCTCTCTCTCTCCCAGTCTCACTCTCACTCTCCCAGTCTCACTCTTACTCTCCCTTCCTTTCTCTCTAAAATCAATAAAAACATATCCTTGAGTGAGGATTTATAAATAAAAGGCATGCAGGGTAGTGAGGATTTGAAAAAGGTAGTTCAGGGCCAGGGAGCTTTGGGAGGAGGGCTGTTTTGGGGCTCTGTTCCCATTGGAGAGGAACCACATAAGACTTAAGAGGGGGGTGGCTGCCTACGCTAGAAGATGAAGCAGCACAAGCCCGCTCTCTTTGTCTGCCTTCCTGGCCTGAGGAAGACCTCTGCTCTGCTCCGTGTCACCTGTGGCGAGAAGCCAGCCCAGGCAGGGCCTCCTCACATTTTCCAGAGCACGGGAGCTGGCTTTTCACTCCTTTGTCGCCGTGGCTGTTTCTGCCGGAGCAGTGTTTGTCAAAGCACAGGTGGGCTTTGAAGTCAACTTAGTGGTTCTAAATGATAGACAGGGCTGGATGAAAGTGCGTAATTGTAGGAAAAGCTGTTGTTCTGTGAAACCAACTGGTAGGTGTGTGCACCCTCTCAGGTCAAGGTCAGTGTGAAGTGTATTTATTAATCTGGGTCATGGAAATATTCTACAGAGGAGTACAGGTGTTTAAGAGTAGGGACTAAACCATCTTTATAGCAAAATGTCTTGCTTTAAAGAAGGTGTCTGGCAAATATGTGAGTGAGTGAGTTATGGGAAGTAAACGTTATGCAGTACCCTCCTGCCAGGGTACACAAGGGCTGGATGCAACTTGTTATATGCACATTACAGCCACAAGTATGACTCAGGTATGTTTAGTTCACATATGGATACTTATATTTCTTATTTTCAAAAATGCTTTACAAAGCAGCATGCATAAATCATGCCAGCCTCTCAAGTAAGTGTTCCCTTAATGCCCATTAACTTTACAAGATGGCAGTTGCCTTAAAAGCAATCTTTACACAGGAGGGAGTGTGCTGAAAAATTCAGGGTATTACTAACTAGGTATAGCAGCCTTATACCACCCAGCCCTAAAAAGGGGGGAGGGGTGCGCAAATAACCAACTCCACTGTTAAAAAATGAGACCCAGACTGGAAACACGGTCCCCGTGGACTTGTAGCCAGTACAGTCAGGCATACGGCTACAGCTCAGCAAAATAGCAAACACCTCCATTAGGAAAGATTTAGGGGAGCCGCATCCCCAATAAAGAAGAGAACAAGACCTGCTGAGCTCCAGGAGGATGCCAGGGAAAGTAGGTCGCAGGAAGATGGCTGGGTGCAGTAATGGGCTCATCTAGAAGCCTGCAGAGTCCTCCTTCTTAGTCTTCTCCAAACTGCTGTGTCATCCTGAGCGGAACTCACTCAGTGTCCTTCCAAAACAGCTGGGCCTTTAGCTGTGGGGTGCATGCTCCCAGGAACTCAGGGAACCACCATGTCAGCCTCCACACAGGTGTGCTTCCTGAAGCCAAGACCAGGGTTGCCCACATCCGTGCCAACAGAGCAGCCCTTCCCTGGGAAAGCGGGCAGGTGCACCCAGCCACCATGGCTGGGGCAACTGGAAGGCCGTTCCCTCTTCCTCGGAGGTCGCTCCCACCTGTCTGAACCGTTGCCCACATTTATCACAAACGACGAAGAAAAGTGGTTGAGGAGAGAATGAGAGGGAAACCCACTGGTATATACCCCCAGGGTATATTAAAGTTCATCAGTTTACATTTAGAAATTTTAGCAAAATGGGCTTTCTATTAAGGTTAAGTATAATTTCTTAGGGCACTAAATACTAACAATACTGAATAATGATCAAGGCCTTTGGATATTTAAAAAGTGTGACCAGAAAAGTCTGCCTCAAAAGATTTCATAGAACTTGTACTTCACTTTGGAAAAAGAAAACCAGATTGAATAGAATCAATCTCTTTAGGAAAAGACAGAATTTCAGGTATGTGGTAAAGCAAATAGATGTCACCGCCCCCGCTGTCTGAGGAAGACAGACCAATGGTGCAGGAGGCAGGACAGAGGGGCGCCGACACCAGCTCAGGGCCACCTTGCGCAGCAGCTCTGATGCGTTTGTTCTTTGGTTTAACACGTTATCTGTGCCCACTTAAAACCCAATCTGCCTTTGCCATGAACAGTGATTTCCTGGCTAATACTAAGAAGAGGGAATGTGATCCTGTTTTTCATTTGTGTGCTCTGAAAAGGGCATGTTAACCTATGCAAGCATCCACAACATGCAGCCACGTGCTGCGAGCAGAAGTTCCTGGAGCGTCTCCAAACTTCACTGTGCCTGTGACCAAGATGTGGTCAGCGTGGAGCCCAGCCTCCTCTCTGCCTGTCCGCCTCTCCCCTCTGCCCTCAGCCATAGCCAAACGACTCTGCTTCGATGCCATGCAGGCCATGTGCCTGCTGTGGCCCTGGTCCCGGGATGCTCAGTGCCGAGGTCCCCTCCCCGCCCCTGAGTCATCCCTGTGGAAACACGGTGCAGCCAGCATGCCAGCTCAGCTCCCAGCTCCCTGTGCTGTGTTTGCTGAGTTCCCACCCTAGACATCATCTGTCCCTTCTAGAAGCCCATAGCTCACACCTCTCTTCCGGATTTTAGCACATTGGCTCATGCACATGGTAACAGGAAGTGTCCTTAACTAACCATTTTCCCGCTACCCACTACTACTAGCCAAACCTTAAACTCATTGGAAGTTCAGGCTCGTCCTGGCCTCTGCTCAGCCTTACCAGCACCCCGCAGAAGCCTCACAGAAAGTGGGGGCTGGGCGGACTGGAGCAGAAGAGCAGCCTAAGGGGTGAAAGACCGCCTCTCAGTGTCTCGAGACCCAGAAACACTGTAAGCCCTGCCGTCACCTGCCGCCGTGACCATCGGTATTCCAGGGCTCCCTCAGAACCTTGAAGATACCGAGCATGCGCTCCATGCTTCCAGTCCACCTAGCAAACAGAAAGCTACTAACTCAGCAGCAGCCTGGGCTTGGTGCCTGGGCTGCCAGAGCCTCGGCACTCGGGTGCACTAGCGGAGGCGGCCAGGTTGAGGCCCCTGACATCTTCCTAGTGCCCTAAGGCTTGAAGATGCCATTGTGTGGCAGCATAATGACTGGCTGTGATGAATGTTTCTTTTTAATTATCACAACACTTTAGGATGGTTGTAAATGACTCATGATAAAATATACGTGCGGCATCAGAGGTGAGGAAAGCAGACATCAGCATGCTGATTGCCGCTAAAAAGATGTTCTGGAACATTTCTATTACACAGACAAAACGGAGCTGTGAGTGGATGGGACAGCTCTGTGTGCACACACAGGTGTCAGGGGTCAGGTTCGCCCCGTGGTGTTGGCCCCAGCCACTCTGCAAGCTGGAGGTAATCCAACCGGGTGCTGCTGTTCTCTGCACAGTGTAGGAGGCACTGACATCCACTCACACCTTCCGGGGTGCCAGCTGCGAGCAGGTGCTCCTCGAGCCTGACTGTAGAGCACATGGCACCGCCCTGCATGCCCAGCCTTTCTCCCGGGCCTTCCCCCACGAGACCCAGGAGAGACGTGAGTGTGCACACTGCTCATCAACACCAGGGGCAGCCAGCCAGAAAGACAAAGCAAAGACCAGAAAGACAGCTCCTCCTAGGAAGCTCTCCTCCCTGGATTCACTTGCCTTTGCTCCCTGCTCCAGCAGATGCAGGAGAAGGCACCCCCAGGTGTCATTCTGGCTGTCAGGGGTCTATACTTCATTACGTTTGCTCAGTCATCCTCCAAAAGTATCAGTTGGGAACACTCAATGGATTCCTGAGCTTACAGCCAGGTCTTATTAAAAGGAATTCGGGTCATGTGGATGGAGAGGGAGGAAAAGGTAAGGCTGGGAAACTGAACCAAAGAAAGTGATTTTCCAGAACTCTGGGTTAAGGATCAGAAAACTGGAGTTCCAAAACCATCTTTGGTACTTACCAGCCATGCATGACCTTGAGTAAGTTACTGAGCCCCTTCCGGCTTCGGTTTAGATGGGAATTCAGTTCGCATATGTCCCCTGAGTCCCTGTTGTTGGTCCAGCAGCTGGGGAGGAAGTGGGCACTCAGGTGGATGAGACGGGCCTAGGTCTTGGGTCTGTCTAGGGGCAGCTGGATGCAACCCCTTCTCTGACAGTCACTGGGATAAGTGCCATATCCAGGATCCTCACCCCTGCCCTCTCTTACCCCACATGGTGGGTGGGAGGGGCAGATGGGAAAAGGTTCTACAATGCCAGATCTCCTCACAGGAGGAGACTGTCACTGTCATCACTTAGGTCAGCCTGGAAATCAGAGGCCAGAAGAGAGATGAGCTAAGCTAATGTGGCTTGATAGTAATTTAAATCCCAAGTGTTTGTGGGATTTGAAATATATTTTCATTCAATGTTGAAGTTCTACAACCCAAAAAATGACCTCAGGTGATGTTTTAAGTCTGGCTTTCCTTCTGGCTGCAGGTGACTGAGTTCGTGCAGTCTCTGCTGGGCTGTGAAGAGCATGCAAAGTGCTTCAAGAAAGAGGTAAGAAATGTCCAATTACATTTATGTTTTATGCTTCTAGACCCAGAGGGCCTTGTTCCCATTTCCTTCCGTGGAAATAAGAGCAGTTTGGGAGGCTGGCAATGGGGGTCCCGGTGGGAAAGAGCCCGCAGCAGCTGGCGCTCAGGCAGCCTGTCTGGCTCAGGGTGTCTGCTGTGGTGCTGGGCTCTCAGCCTGTGGAGCCAGTGGGCTACTTGAGCACAGCATCCAGAAGCCTCTGCACTGCAGCTCTGGGCTACACCGGGGCAGGGAGGGATCCCACATGAGCCTGCCCTTGGAAGGAGGGGCTTGTCTGCTCCAGAGTGAAGGTGACCATCCTATGTGTCTGGCGCTTGCCTTCTTCAGGAGGGATGAGAGAAGCCACAAAATCTTTCTGTGGGGACTCTCTTCCTCCTCAATCCAAATACACCAACTGCTTATCACTTGTCCGGGGATTTCTATCTATAGCTCCAGGGCCCCAGAGGAGACCAGGCCGGCTGCAGAGCAGTAGTGCGGGTAGCAATGCTAGCTATTGTGCATCGGGGCCTTGTCTGTGTCCGGCACTATGCCATCCCTGTGCAGCTGTCCACCTGGAGTTCTCACAGCTCTCCAGGCTGCTCACCAGTGCAGAGCCCAAGACACGGGGAGGAAAGCAGTCAGGGTGTAGCCCATATCTACCCAGTTCCAGAGCCTCCAGCATTGCTCTAGAACTTTCCAGGATCACTATTCCTGGGGAATCTGGGGTGCAACACAGTCTCCCGCTCGAGATGTCAGAGCCCGCTTGGCTCAGGGGAAGCACTCTTTGAGTTTGGGGTCTTGGACCCCTCAGAGCCCAATCCGCCCTGTATTTTCAGGGAACTCAGCATCTGGGCCACTAGAGAATCAGTCTGGGCAGCTGCCAATGGACACCTGGTTCTGCCTCAGCCCAGCATGGGTGTAGGTGGCCAGCCTCACATGTACCCGCCACTCTCTGCATTGAGCACCCAAGGCCCACCGTGTCCACAGGCCTCTGCAGGTCGTGGGCACATCACTAGCCCCCTCTGTAAACACAGAGTTCTGAAGGGGCCCTTTAAGGATTAGGACTAGTATGTTTACAGTTCCCAGCCCCGCTCTTGCCCCAGAGTTGCGGCTTAATAAAGGGCAGTAATTAGACCAGCAGGCCTCCTCTGGAGGCCAAGGAGCCCTGCCTGGAAGCCCAACATACTCACGAAGCTGTGTACCTCAGGCAAGTCATTGGGCTCATGAACTAGCTTTTCTCACCCACCTGATGGGGTTGTTAGAAGATCAAGCACATAGAAGAGATTGGATAGAGCTCCATAAACGTTAGCAGTTATTATCATCACCATCTCCATCATTCCCTGATTCGTAGAACAAGTAACTATTTAGCCAGGAGCTGTTGCCGGAAATGCTGGAGCCCAGCCCAGGTTAGGGCATGGAGAGAGTTACTCTCCACTTCCTACCCTGTGGGACAGAACTGTCCATTCTCCAAGTGGACAGTTCCCCATCAGGCAACATACCATCCACACACAGGAAGCTTTTCAAAGCTCGTAGAACTTTAACCCTCACCAGAGATCCCTGGGCGGGCCCACCTTCCTCTGTGAGACATTAATACCTAGGGTTCGTATCATTATTAAGAAGGGTTGGAACCACACAGCTGGACTCATGGGAAGGTGTTACCATAGAAAACAGTTTCAGTCTGTCCTTTTGTTTCCGAACCCAGGACTCATTCTGAGCAGCCCATGTAACTGGGGCCTCTGGAAGGTGAGGGAAGACAGCCTGCACAGAGGCCACTTGCCATCATGTTAATCTTGGGAAAGTTTTGACATCTCAGACCACAGCATGCTTTAAAGTGAATGAATAGAACGTTTATTTTATATGTATTTCTGTTTATTATAACATTTATCATTGGAAAAAATGATAAATACAGAATAGTTAAAAGAAGAAAATAAAAACCAAACCATTTTTTCACCAGCTAAAGGTAACTTCCCTTAACATTTGGTATGAAGATTTTAAATACTTTAACTATGGATATGTATACATGATGGTCATGCACATTTAATCTTACAAATGAAACTGAGATCTTTCTGTATCGTTATATCGTATTTTGTGCTGAATAGTCCATGAAAATTTTCCAAAATCATTGTTTCTTTGAGACATGAATTTTGGTAACTGCCTAGTACCTCATCCAAGATGAGACTGGAATTTATTTACTTCTACTGTTTTTGAGATGCGGGTTTGTTTTCAATAATTCACTATTATAAATAACACTACAGTGCAGGCACTACCCGTTGTTCTTTCAGGAAATATTCCTGGAGTTTTAGGTGGTGGATGAAAGTGGGTTATTTTAAGGCTCTTGATACAAATTCAGACCAAAATATTTTATATGTAACAATAGAAATTTAGCTTGGGAGCAGTCAGTGTACACTGACTTCATATTTAGCAGAGTAAACACCTTTTCGTTGGACTTTGCTTCAGAGTCCTGGGAGAAATGAGCTGAGTGATGGCTGGGACTAGGCTTGTGAGCACTGCCATCCCTCTCCCCTGACTCTGAGCTCCGCAGGGCGGCCTCGGGGTCAGCCGGGGCAGCTCAGCACCCGAGGCGCCAGGGTGACAGGCTTTCCTTTCATTCCTATTTATGTATTCACATGCAGCAGATTGACGGCAAAGCCTTCCTGCTCCTGACTCAGGCGGACATCGTCAAGGTGATGAAGATCAAACTGGGCCCGGCGCTGAAGATCTATCACGCTGTCCTCATGTTCAGGAATTCCCAGGACCTCACTGAGGAAGATGCTGTCGCAAGCCCAGAAGCCAGGGGCTAAATGCACCACTGGGGCTGCCGCCACACTGTGTGCACTGTGACCTGGATCTTTCAGCAATAAAGGTGGCACACACTGATTTGATTTTAATGTCCCCAGGGTCATATCCATATTTAATCTGGCCTTTTAAATCGCTGTGGCTTATACGTGTAGAGGATTTTGATGACAGGCCAGTGTGGTGACACAGAGGCCCAGGTCTGTGAATGTCTTTACCGTCAGCAGGTCCTTTCAGGTCTGATTGCCCCAGACAGACCAAAGAAACCCACACATACACCTCTATCCCTCTCCCCTGCCATTAAAGAAGCCATTCCCCGTTTTGAAAGCATAAAATTCTCAAATGGTAAAATGTTAGAAAATGAAACTCATAAATACATCGTTGCTGAGCTTGGCTCGGGCTTGCCATCTGGGTGCAGTGAGTCTGAGAGACAAAGGCTGGTACTTTATGAGATTTCATGAGACTTTTGTGTACTTTACTCAGGAATGTGTATCTTTAAAATAATAATAAGCACATGTTTTTCATGATTTGTTAATTCTTTTTGTTCCATTAACCGTGTTTTGGTTGGGCTCCAAGGAGTAGCATGAAAACAGCCCCAGCACTGACCAGGAGCTGGGGAGGCCCTCCTGCGGATCCCCCACCTGTGTGTGAGGCCACAGGGAGCCTTGTGCTAACATTGGCATTAGCTAGTGGGCCAGATGCCCACCTGCACCAAAAACCCCCCAGCCTCCGAGGGGCCTCAGGAGAACTGCTTTGCCCTGCAGTCTCGCTGGTGTGTGATAAGGAGTATGGTACATGTGGGCCTTGTGTGCACCTTTACAGGGACAGGCCACTGGAAGGGAGGGGGGGTCTCTGACGAGGGCACTAGCTATCTATTATTTGTTTGAACACTTCTGATTTATCAGACTTTATTTGTTTTTGTATAAGTGACTGTATCTGAGACTTAAGTTACCCACGGGGACCCAGTCCCGCTGCTTTAAACACAGCGCCGCATTGCTGACACACACCTATAGTCAGAATTGCAGAAGCTCCCCTGAGTGTGGAATGCCACTGACTTTCTTAGTGGGCAGAGAAGAGAAGTGGCTAGAAGAGACTCAGGCCTGACCATACCCATTTGCTTAATTAATCTTTTGGTTTAAGAAAACTGATTCTGCTTGGAGAGTTTCTCCAATTGCAGGTTGCTGAAAAAATATTTTCTAAGAGGAAGTTGCAAATATTACATTTTTTAGATCCTCACTCAAATGGAATTTGAATAAATTATTGGTTGATTTAAGTTTTTGTTTCTGTTGACCTTTGTTTTGTTTTGTTCTGTGCACTGCTATATCCAATTAAAATTCTTGCTTCTATATGTTCAAGTTTTAATATATTTTATTTTTTGTTTTTGTTTTTAATTTAATAAATCTTTATTGTTCAGATCATTACAGTTGTTCCTCTTTTTTCCCCATAGATCCCCTATACCCGGTTCCCACCCCACCCTCCACACCACCTCCCTCCCACTGTCTTCATCCATAGGTGTACGATTTTTGTCCAGTCTCTTCCTACACCCCACTACCCCTTTCCCCCGAGAATTGTCAGTCCACTCCCTTTCTATGAAATTTTAATATATTTTAAATGATAATGAACAGATAAAATGAACCTTCACCTCTCTGCCTGCATCTGTTGCTATAACCTGTTCCAGGCCACACCTGGAGGCTGCTGTCTTACAATCTTGGATGGATAAAGGTTTTGCTGCATGCTTTAGCCAACCAAGGAGTGGCCATTTTTTAGTACTGTACTTGGGGTATGTTTCCTTAGGGACATATTTTTAGCTGTTAATAACTTGAGAGCTTAATTTAAAAAAAAAAACTCATAATTGCTCATTGTAGAGGCTCATGGATATTTAATACCTGTCATTTCAACAGAAGGGTCCAATACAGAACAGATAATATGGAGCCAAATTAAAGCTGAACTATTGTGTTCCTAGAAGATATTGTGATCAGATAGAAAGAGCTTGACCAGATGTCTACCAACTCCCTGGACTTCCTCACTTTGTCTCCCAATGCCTCAACCTGGACATACTCAAAAGGCAACGCAGATGGCCCCACTCGAGTATTCCTCACATAAGTGGACAATACCATCATCACAATTGCTGCTCAAGCCAGGAAACTGAAACTGTGTCAATTTCTGGCCTGTACTAGTAAATTATTCTCCCAAAAGGACATCACTGAACACAGAGACAAGAGCTCCTTCTGCGGCCCCAGCACCTGAAAGCATTCACTCCTGGCCACGCCCTGCCTCTCTACCTTTCTCTTGGGCCCCTCTCACCTAGGTATATGCTGATCCCTCTGAAGTGGTCTCTCCCATTCTTTCTCCCCTTCTCCAGTAGACTTGCTTACACTTTGACTGTAGGTTCCCACTCACGGCCCACAGCAGCTGAGCCTCCTCCATCACATTGCTCTTCACTCTCATTGTTACTTGCTTCTCTCTTTCACTAGTACAGAGCTCTGTGAGGACAGACCATGGCTTTCTTGTCATCACTTAAGCATCTGGCATTTAATTGGCCTATGATAAGTCATTTGTTGCATCCATGAATGAAACAAACCAGTCAAACTCTGATCCAAATCTCAGTTCTGCAACTTCCTAAACAAGTGTAACTTCGCTATAAAAGAAAACAATTCCTATCCCAAAGGGTTTTTTAAATTGTATTTTGCCATGTACAATTAATGTACATCAATGTAACGGAAAACACATGTGTAAGGTGCCTGACACCTAATGCAGTTATTAAACAAATGTCAGGAAAACACAGTAGCATGTTCATTTCCTTGAACATTCTTCCAGAAAACTCCCACATGCAAACCCTGTGACTTTTCATCAAGCCTGACCCCCAGGAGCCCACTCTTCTTAGTGTGGCTGTGTGTTAGGGGCCTAGGAGCCTACGGGGCAGATCCTTGGAATCTTGGTTGCCCTACTCAGCTCTCCCATACCCAGAATCCATGCCAGCCAGGTCCCTTCTCTCTCCCCCGGCTCTCTAGAACGGCTGAAACATCATGAATTGAAATCTTTCACTCAACCAGGAGGACCCCTACCACCCTCAGGCAGCATCCTGGAATGCCCAGATGATGTGAAGGCTTTGGCAGTCTCTACGTACTAGCCTCAGCCTTTTCCTCGCATCCTCTTTTCTTCTATAAACACGAGGGACAAAGCAAAACAAACTTCCAGGTTATTAGAAAGAGTTTCCCCAAAAGACCATTTGTATAACACATCCTAGGTACATATCATGATATTGGAAACTAATCAATTAGCAAGAATCCTAATGGAGCTTAGAACTTCTAAGACCATAATCTTTAAATGCCTATAATTTCAGACAATTTTTGCAAAACTAAACTTCTCTCGCAACAACAAGTGCATTTCAAGAAAAATCTATCTTTATCAGCTCTAAACATTTGTTTTCTCCCTCTGTAATTAGGTGCCGATCCTTAACAGATTCAGGAATGATAGTGCAGGAACCATCTCCTTGTTAACATGGGCCATGGGTTGTGACATCTTTCCCTGGCTGAGTGCCAACTCTAAAACACGCCTGGGATCTCTTAGTCAAGTCACCTTTGTCTGTGGAATCTCCATCTGCTGAGTGAGGGTGGGAAGCTGGGAAGTGCAGGGGAAAGTACTTGGGCTTTGCGATGGGGCTCAGGCTTGAATCCCAAGGCCTTTGCCTACTCAGTGCCTAATCTAGAAGTATTTCTTCACCACCCAGCAAAGAGACAACTTGCCACATTTACTCATTTCTTTTGAAGTATTCAGTTTTGATTATGTTTTGCTTCATATCATTTTAAAGAATGTTCATTTTGTCTCTACAACTCCCAGGACTGAAAAATATACTCTTGAATGTGAAGTGCTCCTATGAATATATTCTTAATATTATCTCTTATAAATAAACTAGAAGCCTGGTGCACAAAATTCGTGCATGGGTAGGGTCCCTAGGCCTGGCTGGCAATCAGGGCCAATCCACGGGGTGACTGTCAGGGTGATGGGTGGAGGGGAAGAGGGGCCACTGCTAGCACTCACCTTGGCCAGCCTAGTGCTACCCACTCACCAGCCCCACCCCCGACCACCACTGTCAGTTGCCTCCCTCTGCAGAGCAACCAGCAGGGTAATTAGCGGGGGGGAGGGGGGGGTTCCCCACTGGCATCTACCTTTGCTGGCCTGGGGCCTGCAGGCTGGGGGAAGCTCCTGAATTGAGCATCTTCCCTCTAGTGGTCAGTGTGCATCTTAGCGATCAGTTGTTCCAGCAGTTGTGCCGCCATTCCGCTGATTTGCATATTAGGCTTTTATTATTATATAGGATTCTTCTTAAACATTTATTATCCTAATAAATATATTTATAAGGAATTTATTTGTTAATAGATCCTTGAATAGTCAATATCCTTAAATATTCTTTCTATAAATAAAGATATAAATAAGTATATAAATATTCACAAGAAATAAGTCTTTTAAAATATGTTTGTTGTACTCTCTCTGCCCTACCATTTCTAGCTGCAGCAGGGTGCTGGGTGGCTGAACTCCTAAATGTGCTGCTGCAAAAACAAAAGGAAAACAGTCAACTAACACACGTGTTCAATGAGTAAACTTGCTGACAGGGCCACGTGGTGGACTGGAAATCACAGTGAGGTTGCCTGTTCCCAAGTCTTTGCACCCTAACTCCTTTCAGGCAGATAATGGATTCTGAATTCAATGATCAGTAAGACACAGCCCAGCTGCCACTGTGGAATGCCCGGGTGCCCAAATGCCCAGGCATGAAGACTCAGCTCTTAAATGATGAGAACAGCAGTCTCTGGACACGGTGACCATCCTGGTCCTTCCCTGGGGGACCACAGAGTATAAGGGACAAAACTTTGCTATCCAAATCACTGTTTGCTGTTTGGTTATAGGAATTACATAAAGATGGAGAAAAGTGAGATAAAACGGATTTGTGGGGTTAAAAACACACACACCATTAAATAAAGAATGGAAAGCAAAAGGTGCAGAAACGAGACTAAGTTTAAAATATTGAGAGTTGTTCCTCCAAAAATATTGAGAGTAGTTTCATTTCTTGGGATCAGTCTAGAGTGCAGTTTTACCTGCAAGACAACACCCATCAATTTCCCATTAACTTCAGTTTGAAATTAGATTGTGTTCCCTTTGTTTGAGGAACCTAGACATCAAGGCAAATTGATGCAGGAAGAGCATGAAGGGCTGAGAAATCCCAGGTTATACCCAGATGTTCCCACAGTGCATTTTCTCCATCCTTGAACTGCAACTGATAGCAGTTGTATTAAATACCAGGGGGACTGTTTGGAAACACAGGAGCCTGTATTTTACTGTGAACTGTTGGATCTCAAATGTCTCTTAGTAGAAAAAGTTTCATTTTTAAAAAATAAATAAAAAGTGTGTTTACAGGGTTGGTTCTCCAGGGTGCCTGAGTTCCTTTGTCAGCTAGTTATGTGTGGGGTGTGCTCCCTCAGAGGTAGGTGGTTGCTAGTATATAAACTGTCCCATGATTGGAGGTGAGGGTCTGCTCTGATACTTCGCTTCATAAGACAATGAGGACTTGATATTGTTTAGTTTTGTCTGTCCAAAAAGAAGCGATTCGAATTTCATTTGGCCTGGCCTCTCCAACAACAAAAAATGTTAAGCCAGTCAAAAATCAGTTTATTAAAAGAAAACACAGACAGGGTACTTGGTGTTGGATTCTTTTTTCTTTCATTTATAACCAATTCGTAAAGTTATCCTCCGGAACAAATAGCTGACATTTTTTACTCTTTTAATGTATTTTTCTTTTTAGGGATAGATTCCCCTTTGTGCCTTTTAGGCTGGGAAAGTTAAGTCTATGAGTAGAAGGAAATATATCACAGATACGCATCCATATTGGTTTGGAAATTTTCTTCAAATGAATCAGCAAATTCACCAGAGCAAATATCCTTATTGTTGTCCATTGTGAAAATTATGAAATCTATTCATTCAACAAATATTTATTGAAAGCCCAGTATGTGCCAGGTATTTAGAATGCATATGTAGATAAAAAAAAATAAAAATATCTTTTTTTGTAGAGCTTAAACTCAATAATGGAGACAGAAAATAAACCATAAGCATAAAAATAAGGCCGAGACCGGTTTGGCTCAGTGGATAGAGCACCGGCTTGCAGACTGAAAGGTCCCAGATTTGATTCTGCTTGGGGGCATGTAGCTTGCTTGCGGGCACATCTCCACAGTGGGGCTTGCAGGAGGCAGCTGATCGTTGTCTCTCTCTCATCGATGTTTCTGACTTTCTATCTCCCTTCCTCTCTGTAAAAAGAAATCAATAAAAATATATTAAAAAAATAAATAAGATGAATAGGAGGGGATAAGGATTCAAAAGTCTAGAGTCTCGAGTAATGGAAATGTGACCTTGCTGGTTTTCGGATCGCATAAATTTGGTCAGATAGTACTGTTTGGAGGGAATCATGATTCACATGACACATACCTGCACATATGTTGCTTTGGTTCTTTCTAGATCTTGGTTCTTGCTCTGCCTTATAAGCTGCAGAGATAGACTTCAACAGGGACCTAGAACAATCCTTTATACAGAGGTGCCTCTCAGTACATGTTGCAAACTGGCTGGCTCAAGCGTGGGAATATTATTTTGAACCAGTTTGATGTTAGCAATTTAAAAATCTGGTACCTGGAAATGTCTGGACTTTTGTTTTACCTCCAGATTCTAAGTAGCATTAACCCAAAGCAGTCAAAGATACTTCTAATGTGATTAAGTAAAATTATCCTCAGGCAGATAATTGTAAATACTGCCAGGTGCATTAAATTTAGCTCAGACATTTTCTAATATTTATTACACATAAGAATTTTAAATATGAATATTTTTCACATTGCTATGCTTGGTAATCTTTTATGCCAAAAAATTATTCAATTAATAATTCTCACCACAAAAGATTAATAATGTCATTTGTTAGTGCCATACTGAATGATGAAACACGTCTGATTAAAAGGTGCAAAGACTTAAAGGATGCACAGTTTTAAGAAAAGTGCTATTTATTCATTTAGTTCTGGGAACTCTCTTAAACTGAAGAATTTACAGGAGTTATTCAAAATCTGAATTTGAATGTCTGGGTATCTGTCTGAAACTTGAAGAGTCATTTGAAATTTGTGCTCAGGCTTAGGAAACTGGGACTGACAGAAACTTATTTCACAATTCAATCTATATTCTGTGCGGACGATTGTAATATGTTCCTTCAGAAGGAAATAAATAAAGAAAGAACTCACTGATTAAAAGACCTTAAACTCAATATTACATACTCTATTTTTTAGTAGTATTGAGCTGGTTAAAAAGAAATGTTCCCACAAATCTTTTTGCCTTCATTTTCCATTTTCTGTAGACAATAAATCATTATACACACCCATCATCAGAAGAAACTTCATAGCTTTCTCAATTTTGAGAGAGATCTGAAAATAAAAATAGAACATGACTTGAATTGTTGGGTCGTGTTTTTATTGCATCCCACAGAAAGAGATATGCCTTTGATCACAACTTGGTACATACATGCATGTGCCCGCATTTCATGCTGTCCCTATCCCAGTGACACTGAGCCCTGGCTACACCTGAGGATCACTGGGAGCTTTTCAAAAAATACCAGAATCTGTGTCCTACCCCAGTCCAAGTGCATAGGAATCCGGAGGTAAGGTCTGAGCACTGTGTGCTGTTAGAGCAGCGGTTCTCAATCTGTGGGTCATGACCCCTTTGGGGGTCGAATGACCCTTTCACAGGGGTCGCCTAAAACTATTGGAAAACATCTATTTCCCATGGTCTTAGGAACCAACACACTGCTCCTCGGTGTAGCAAAATGTAGGAATGTAGTTTATTGTTGTTATATGAAGACTGTTGCCCATGCTACACCATGCTTCAAGACAAAATTTCATTTATTTGTAATTAGAAATAAATATTTCACAATATATAATTACATATTGTTTTGTGATTAATCCCTATGCTTTAATTATGTTCAATTTGTAACAATGAAAATACATCCTGCATATCAGATATTTACATTACAGTTCATAACAGTAGCAAAATTACAGTTATGAAGTAGCAACGGAAATAATTTTATGGTTGGGGGTCACCACCACATGAGGAGCTGTCTTAAAGGGTTGTGGCATTAGGAAGGTTGAGAACCACTGTGTTAGAGCATCCTGAGTGAGTCTACGGAGCCATGAGAGTTAGCCATCACTACTTTATGTACCTGGAAATGTTCTTTTAAAATAAGCAACTGCTATTTTAATCACATAATATGTGCACCTAGTGAAAATTTAAATGTATAGTTGGTTATAAAATAAAAACTAAGTCACTGGCTCAAATCCTTATCCCTTCTTCTGTTGTGTAGAGGTAAACATGGTAAATAGTTTCTTGAGTATCTTTCCAAAAGTGTTGGGCAGGAGTCAATATAGTTTATGATTCCAGACAATATTAATATTATGTTATGAAAGTTACTGTTGGTATTTTGAAGAAGACATTGGATCTATGCATGAATTTATGGTAAACAGATGTTTATAAGATTGAATCTTCCCAAGAAGAATATGATAGGTCTTTTCATTTATCCAATTTTATGTCCTTCAAGAAAGTGTTAGTTTGAAAAAAAATCTAGGTCTTGCATATACTTATGTTTTTTATTTTATTTTTATTTTGTTTGTTTTTGAGAGAAAGAGAGAGAGAGAGAAACAGCCATCAGCTGCATTCTACATGCACCCTGACTAGGATCAAATCTGAAACCTGGGTACATGCCCTGACCACCACCTTTCAGTGTCCAGGACAATGCTCCAACCAACTCTGCCACACGGGCCAGAGAGTGTTCTACCTTTTACTAATATAAATGAGTTTGCCTTATTATATTGAACTAGTGGTCCAGTGCATGAAATTCATGTCGGGGGGTGAGGGAGGAGGGGGGAAGGGAAGGGGTGTATCCCTCAGCCTGGCCTGTACCCTCTCCAATCTGGGACTGCTTGGGGGATATTCGACTGCCAGTTTAGGCCCATAGGCATTGAACTTAAACAGGCAGTCAGACATCCCTCTCACAATCTGAGACTGCTGGCTCCTAACTGCTCAACTGCCTGCCTGATCACCCCTAACCACTGTGCCTGCCAGCCTGCTCATCCCCAACTTCCCCCCCTGCCAACCTGATGTCCTGCAAATCCCCCCCACTGCAGGCCTGCTCACCCCCAACTGCACCCCTCCCACTGTCCTGTTTGCCTCCAACTGGACCCCCCTGCTGGCCTGCTCAC
>PVJN01042128.1:0-18407 GCA_004026805.1 Lasiurus borealis | reverse complement strand
GGTTGTCCATGGAGTTGCTGTGCTGGTGGTCCATGAGGGTGTTCTCGTCCTGGCTCAGGAGGTCCTCCACGGAGCCCGGCGCGGAGCCCTCCACCGAGGAGGTGAGCGTGCCCCCGCCGTCGCTCTGGTTGCCGGGCGCGATCTCGGGGCTCAGGGACTGGTAGCCGAACAGCTTTTCGGAGTTGTCCAGCCGCTGCTCCAGCGAGAAGCCGAGCGCGTTCAGCCTGTCCTTGAGCATCCTGTTCTCGTTCTTGAGCTGGTTCAGCTCCTCGCGGATGGCCGCGTTCTGCTCCTGGAGCTGCAGGAGCGTGGACTCCACGTCGGTGGGCGGGGGGGCGATCAGGGCCTCCTTCTCCTCGGCCTTCTCGTCGCCCTCCGTCGGGTCCTCCTGGAGGCCCAGCTGCGCCCGCATGTCGCGGAGCTCACTGCGCAGGTGGAAGATTTCCACGTCCTTGGTTTTCGCCAGCGAGAGGAGGTCCTTCACCTTGGCCTCCAGAGCAGCCTTGTCACTGATCTGATTGTCCGACTTGGACTTGCTCATGCGGACGTCGCATTCGGCGGCCGTGCGGCTGCGGGAGCGCTTGGTGAGGGCCGCGTCGCTGGCCCCCGCGCCGGCGGACGGCAGCTTTCTGCTCTGGTTCACCCGGGGCCGCTCGCGTAGCCGTTCCCGGGTGGAACTGGACTCCTTGTTGCCGGTGGATGTGCTGCGCTTGGTTGAGGAAGTTGTGCCTGCGGGTTTAAAATCAAGAATTCAAGGCAAAAATGTTAGTGACAAAAAGGCACATAGTTTATTTATGCCCCGGGTCTAAGGAGAGGAAATCGAGGCATCTACACATTGATTTTAGGGAGAGGAAGGGGAAGGAAGGAGAGAAACACCAATGAGAAGAGAGAAGACTCGATCAGCTGCCTCCTCCACAATCCCTACTGGGCATCGAGCCCGAAATCCGGGCATGTGCCCCGACTGGGAAATGAACTGTGACCTCCTGGTTCATGGGTTGACACTCAACCACTGAGCCACACAGGCTGTGGCATGATCCATTGTTTATTATAAAAATAACGGGAATATGTTTAAATACCCACAAACACTTAAGAAATAAATTAGCATTTTTTTTTTTTACTTTGGAAAGTACTATCTAGACCGAATCAATGAGTAGTTTTATTATTTTTTTAAATATATTTTATTGATTTTCTACAGAGAGGAAGAGAGAGGGATAGAGAGTTAGAAACATCAATCAGCTGCCTTCTATTCACCACTCAATGGGGATGTGACTGCAACCAAGGTACATGCCCTTGACAGGAATTGAACCCGATTCAGTCCATAGGCCGATGCTCTATCCACTGAGCAACACCAGTCGGGGCAATCAATGAGTATTTTAAAACACGCATTGGTTCTTTACGTGGCAGGCGCCAAGCCACAGAGGTAGTAAGGAACTAACGTGCCACAGGAAGACAGCCAATGCCGTGGCCAGGTGTCAGGAGCAGTGGAGGGAGGGAGAGTGGCCGGCCACAGGACAGGAGGGGACGAGTGGGCAGGAGCGAGCAGGCACACAAAAAGGTGAGTGAGGCCACACCAGTGACAAAGCGCAGGGAGCTGTCCACAGAGACCTGACAGGAGAGCTCAGTGAGTCACAGGCCAGCAAATGCTCCGGAGCAGGAGGAAGCGTGAGGAGGGAGCCTTCCCGGAACTAACGATGCTAAGTGGACACGTGAGAACGGAAGGCGGAGGTGGAGGAGGAACGGGAGCTGTGAAGGAAGACAGCCCTGCCCCAGGGAGGAAGCTCGGGGTCTCTGCAGAAACACAGACGGGACCTCAGTCAGGAACAGATTCAAAGGCACAAGTCACAGAACTGGGAGGGACCACCGCAGAGGAAAGGACTGATGTACCGCTGCCCCCAGTAACGCCTCCCCACTCTGTGAGCCAACCTTCGGCCTCCTTCACCACCACAGGCCACGCGGGGGAAGAAGGGTCTGTGCCGAGGGAGCAGGAAGAGGCGCCGCTCCCGGGAAGCCCCGCGTGGCCGCAGGGAGGCGGTGAGCGGCCGGCAGGAAGGACAGAGCAGGAGGCGAGGCGCTCCTCAGTGCTGTGACCGTGGGCAGGAGGGAATCCGGGAGGTGGACCTTAATACCACCCCTGTCTCGGCGCTGTTCTCCCAGCCGCGCGCCGCCTACCTGTGCTGATCTTGGGCTTGTTCTCCACGGTGGTCATGGCGGGGGCCGAGGCTGAAGACGCGGTGGAAGGGCAGGTGCTCTTCTTCCCTTTGACACCATTCGTCACGGTCACCCCTCCAGCCATTCCAGCCAGCAGGTCATCACTGCTCTTGGTCTGCAGCGACAGAAAGTCAGAATAGCTGACTGACAAGATGAAGCAAGGTGAGTAGCACTTTCAGACGAAATACATCTCCCGACTTACACAGAGTTCAAGCGTTCTACAAAGACTTCCTAACAGTCAGCAAGCGGTTTATCATCCGCGCAACAGCAGCAGAATTTCTCAACTGGTTTCCAAACAATCACACTTCTTTCTAAAGTAAAGGAGCCATACCTGTGATCGTATATGTAATCTAACATGCTATGAACGACCAGTGTGTGCCCACAGGTGTCAGCTTCATGAGGGACGAGAAAAAGTGAGACACCCTATTCCTCTGTCATCCAGGACATGACCGTGAACAGGGACCATCTGAGCGAGGCCCCTGGCTGGCTCAGGAAAGTTCCGTAATGCCCCAGGGAGTCCATCCTGCAATTTCTAGGGACAAATATCAATGAGAATCAGAAATAATCTGCATGCACTGAAACCTGTTTGGCTCAGTGGATAGAGCATCAGCCTGAGGACTGAAAAGTCCCAGGTTCGATTCCGGTCAAGAGCATGTACCTTGGTTGTGGGCGAGTCCCCAGTGCAGGAGGCAGCTGATCGATGTCTCTCTCTCATTGATGTTTCTGACTCTCTATCCCTCTCCCTTTCTCTCTATAAAAAAACTAGATATTTCTGGTCAGAGGGAGGCTAGTCAGTCTAAAAGATCAGGCTACCTGAGAAAAATCACTTGTAGCATTCGCTTATATTTAAGAAAGATGCATGAAAAGTACCCGCTTTTCAAAGACCCACAAGCGCTCTCAACTCCGTTTTTACTTCTCCCAGACAGAACAGAGAACACACGCATTTTTCTTGTTTCAATAAAAGAAACAAAAAGTTTGGGGCAACTAAGGTGAAGACCCTGATTTATGTGGTTTTCTATGTGGAAACATGCTTCCCCTAGATAATCATAATTAATTCATTTCTACGAATTAAAACGGTTCTTAAGTAAAACCATTTCTAACGTCTCTTCAATTCTAAATGTCAGCGACTCCATATGGAATAGATTCTGTCCGATCATTCAATTATGAAAACTATTCATAGTAGTGCCATTAGGTAGGTCAATCTGTCTTACTAAAAAGGAGGCAGAAAAAGGATTAATGTCTTAAATGTATTAAACAGAAATTAGATTTGGTATTTAGGGTTGTCATATTATGAAAAATCTAGGCTATATAATAAGAGAGGGGGATAGTGCATTAATCGTTAAGGATTGTTCATATTCTTTGAGACTAGTACTGTTGCCCTGGCTGGTTTGGCTCAGTGGATAGAGCATCGGCCTGGGGACTGAAGGATTCCAGGTTCGATTCCAGTCAAGGGCCCCTGCCTGGGTTGCAGGCTCGATCCCCTATTGGAGCGTGCAAGAGGTAGCCGATCAATAGTTCTCTCATCATTGATGTTTCTCTCCCTCTCCCTTCCTCTCTGAAACCAATAAAAATGTATTTTAAAGAAGACCAGTTCTATAATGAAATCAGGCACTGACTTGGAGGGTGAACCTCACACAGTGTACAGAGGACGCGTTGTAGAATGTGCATCGTGACACCCGTGTAACTTCGATAACCTGTCACCCAGATCGTACTGTGAACCCCTCTTACACTAAAAGGATCTGATCACAAATAACCACCGAGAGCCATCAGTTGTTCAGGAAGATCCTAACTGAAGTGACTGCAGCTTCGTTCCCGTCCATGGATTCTTAGAAAGCAGTCTCCCCGTCAGTACCAGGAGCAGGTATTCCTTCTCCCGGGATGAGCATGAGCACCCGAGCACCAAACGGGGAAGGGTAGCCTGGGGGAAACCATCTTTTCTCCTGGCTGTGACCAAGAGTCAGGCGAACCAAGGCCCGAGACATGTCCCAGCGGCGGGACGGTCTCCCAGAACCCCGGGAAACGGCAGCAGTGCTTCGCTTTACTGTTTGCCAAAGCCGCCAGCAGCAGCGAGATGCTCGGGGTCAGAGTCCTTTCCCGCACACCCAGGCAGGTCCAGCCCCAAATGGTGTCTGAAAACCGGCACTGATTCTGACTCCTTCCCGGCGGACACAGTGATGCGGCATCTACATGAGCAGGTGGCAGCGTTGAAATACCCGGAGCCCGGCGCTCCATTCATGCGGTTAACCACCAGGCCCGGCACGGTCACCGGAGTTCAAGTTGTGGGGCGGCATCTAGGTGCCAGAGAGCCACAGGGAAATCTGACAACTTAGCACATGAAGTAACACTCCAGTCTGTGGGTCTCCAAGTCCTTTAGTTTTAACTTCTCTGTTCACTGTCAGTTTCCTTCTTTACTTCCATTTCTACTCAAGACTGTCCCCTCCCACTGAGGTCAGAGCAACTGCTCCAGTCTGGGCGAAGTGTCCCCAAATAGCTTCCCCTCCTCCGTGACCCGCCCCCGACTCGCACACAGAACTTACTCACGCCGCAGCCACGGCTCGGACAGCTGGCATGCGCTGGCACACGGCAGGCACGCAGTCTGCTGCACAATGAAAGGGCACTCACTGCTCACGACCCAGCTACCTGCAGCTCCGCTCCCGGCCTCCGACCCGGCCGCCCGCCCGGTGCGCTCCACCGTGAACCTCAAAGACGCTGCCCGCCGATAAGGAGCAGCGGAAGGCAGCGACTCCAAAGCAGCGTCTCAACCTGTTCTTCCAGTCGCGCACGGAAGTCAGCGGCCACACACTCGGCGCCAGGGCAGCCCCAGAAACCGAGGAACCAGTTCGGCCGGAAACTGCCGGCGGCCTCCCGGGAAGAGGAGCGGCCTCGCGGAAATAATGGCCGCGGTGCGGTGCGGACTAACGGGCGCAGCGGAGCCTACGCCGGAGCCTCCCCTGGCCGCAGGACCCCGCGGCTCACCCCGGAGCAGCAAGGAGGGGCCTGGGGGCTCCCCGCCCTGGAGTAAGCGAGGGTTTGGTTCCCACAGCCCCGGTGGAGGCCCAGCACTGCCTGCCAGCTCTTCCCACCCCCAGGGAGTCCCTCCCTGCTGTTCCTGCAGGCACCCCTCAAATAAGCAAGCCTCGTCTACCAAAGCCTGCACCACCCTCCTCCCGTGTACCCCTCTCTTCGCCTCTCCACGGCCCCACCCGAACACCAGCCCACCTGGCTGCTCCTGAACCCACGATCGAAGGCAGCGATTTCAACCTCTTTTGTCTCATGGCACACACAACACTGGTCACTAAAATCCTGCAGCACATCAATAACATACTGTTTGCTGGTCTGACCAAAAAAAACAGGTATTAATTAAAATTAATTGGCTAGCCGAAACCGGTGTGGCTCAGTGGATAGAGCGTCGGCCTGCGGACTGAAAGGTCCCAGGTTCGATTCCGGTCAAGGACATGTACCTTGGTTGTGGGCACATTCCTGGTGGGGGGCGTGCAGGAGGCAGCTGATGGATGTCTCTCTCATGGATGTTTCTGGCTCTCTGTCCATCTCCCTTCCTCTCTGTAAAAAAACAATAAAATATATTTTAAAAAATTAATTGGCCGAGACCAGTTGGCTAAGTGGATAGAGCATTGGCCTGCAAACTGAAAGGTCCCTGGTTCGATTCTGGTCAAGGGTATGTACCTTGGTTGTGGGCACATCTCCACTGTGGGGTGTGCAGGAGGCCGCTGATCGATGTCTCTCTCTCATCGATGTTTCTGACTTTCTATCCCTCTCCCTTCCTCTCTGTAAAAAACCAATAAAATATATTTAAAAAATTAATTGGCTACTGTTGTACTGGCTGTTGTCTTCTTCATTTTTTTTTTGCCCACCTGCAGGAAAAGAGGTCAGTGCTTTAAAAGCTCTTGCGGCCCGCTGGCTGAGAGTCGCTGATCTAACGTTCACGGACCTCCATGATAACAAGAACCAGGCCAGCCCTTAAAGGAGAGCAAATTCTAAGGAGAACTAAAGCTGGGTCCGCTGTCAGAAAAAGAGTGCCACTTCCGGTGTGTAACGGGTGGGGTGGCAATGAAAACCCTGCCGGGAATCTCCGGAATGTCACTGCTGGTCATCCTTTAAGAGCCAGCAGAGCCCTGGCCGGCGTGGCTCAGTGGACAGGCGTCGGCCTGAGGGCTGCGGGTTCGATTCCGGTCAAGGGCATATGTGTGAGTTGCAGGCTCGATCCCCAGTGAGGGGCGTGCGGAAGGCAGCCGATCAATGGTTCTCTTTCATCATTGATGTTGCTATCTCTCTCTCTCCCCTCCTGCCTCTCGGAAATCAATAAAAGTATATTATAAAAATAATTAAATAAAAGACTCGGCATAAACAATCCTCTCCTACTTGAAACTGCTGGCGGTTTCCTGCCTTCCCAGGACATCCGATCTTCCTCGAGTGTGTTTTAGTGATCCCGTGTGTGACTCACCTCCCCCATTACACTCACACCCCCGAGGCAGACTCTGCCTCCAGCTCGCACCGCACAGAGCCGGCGTGAGCTCAATGGCTGGTGTCATGACTCAGCCTCCTGCTGGGTTTCATTCACAGAGTCAGACCGTACACACCACGAGTCCACCAGACGGAACTCTCCTCAGAGGCTACGCGTCCCAGCGCCAGCAGAGGGCGAGCCCACACAATGCTTCTCCGGGAAACCCCTCCTCCCGGGCGGATCCCGCTCCTCCTAAGCCCGGCGCCCCCACGGCCAGGAATACCTTGGACAACGCTGCTGCTGCTCCAGGTTTGACAGGTTTGCCGCCTGCAGACGCCGAGGCACTGTTGTCAGGTTTCGCTTTCTCTACGGTTTGCGTTTTGCTGATCCCAGACACCTTAGGCACCGAGCCAACACTCCTGCTTGCTCTCTTCATTCTGGGCTGCCTCTTCCTGATGCATTTACAAGCAAACCTGCGGAAAGAAGCGGCACACTGAGAACAAACAGAAAAGGCGCCTCAGAAACTGGCTTTGGAGAATATTACTCTGTGATAAATAAAAATGATTGAGCCGAAACCGGTTTGGCTCAGTGGAGAGAGCGTCAGCCTGCGGACTGGAAGGTCCCGGGTTCGATTCCGGTCAAGGGCATGTATCCTGGTTGCGGGCATGTCCCCAGTAGGGGGCGTGCAGGAGGTGGCTGATCAATAATGTCTCTCTCTCATCGATGTTTCTAACTCTCTATCCCTCCCTCTTCCTCTCTGTAAGAAATCAATAAAATATATATTTTTTAAAAATGATCGAAAGCTAGATGCAGCTCCAGAAAATAAAAGTGGAAACAGTCTTAGACTTATTAATGCCCCTTATTTTACAAGGCTTCCTTCTTGAATATGACGAATTGGAAATTCTTCTAATTTAACACAATTCATGTAACTTCTAGCAACGTTCCTTTACGCCAGGCTCTGCACTGTCCCGGGAACCTCCTCGGGGCTCAGCATTGCACGGCTGCACGGTCAGCAGCGCCGGGGCAAGCTCCGGCTGTGACAACGACCTGTGTGCCTGTGTGACCTGTGTGACCATGGGCAAGCCACTTCATCACTCCGAGTCTTTGCAACTCTGCTTCCTGCCCTAGGAAGAGGAGCGGGAACCCTAACTTAGAGTCCCCCACAAACGAGCATGCGACCACGGGAAAGAACAGGCCTCCTAACCGGGGCTCACTGCCAGCAAGCCAGTGCCACCATCTAAGCTCCGGGCGACAGTTCAATTCAGTGATTCAGACGCTCCACCGTCCCGAACCCCCACCCCGGCCACATGCCCATGGAGCCTCAGAACTCACGCCAAAAGGCCCGAAGACTCTCCGCGGCCACTGGTGTCTGCTCCAACCGGCAGCCCTCCCAGCCCTCGCTTCCCAGAAGGAGAAGGGGCTGCCAACCAGACCACCCACCTTCAAAGCACGTCGCGAAGCTGAACTAAATAACAGCCTCCAATGCTCAGAGGGTGGCGGCCCCAGCACAGACGGGGTAAGTCAGCCATCAGAGTGGACGGAGCACACCACATGCCCCGGGGATGACTAACGCCTTAGTAAGACCAGGCCGCATCTCAGAGACACTTGGTAAGAGGAACTCTTTATACTAAGACGCGCCTAAGGATTGTTTTCGCTTACCGCTGCCATTAAATTACACACTGCGGTGCCAGATGTCAACAAACAGCACTTGCTTCTGGTTCTTTCCCAGGAAAATGACAGGTCGGGAAATGCTGAAAACACAGGGTAGGGAATCCACGGAACCATCACGAGGAGGCCTGGCTGTGGGCCGGCCTGCCGTCGGCACGACGGGGGCAAGTCATGCTGCTCACTTGGAGCCTCAGGATGAGGCGAGGGGCGCTGTTCGGATCTTTCTTTCAGAAATTCACAAAGTCTAGTTTACAATGTGCGCGTCAGAACTGGAGGTCCGGACATTTTTTAAAAATGAAATTGCTGCCGAAACCGGTTTGGCTCAGTGGATAGAGCGTCGGCCTGGGGACTGAGGGGTCCCAGGTTCGATTCCGGTCAAGGGCATGTACATTGGAGGCGGCTGATCGATGTCTCTCTCTCTCATCGATGTTTCTGGCTTTTTATCCCTTTCCCTTCCTCTCTGTAAAAAATCAATAAAAATATATTTAAAAAATTCTCCTTTAAAAAAAATGTAATTGCTTATTAGTTATGATGTTTGTGCCTACTGATATCACATTAAACATCCAAAAAGGGTTGGACCCAAGAGATCTAAATACACTTATCTCTATAATTTCACAAACTCCATATTTAAGATGTAGGGATCATGTAAAAATTGTAAACTAGGAACAGACTTAAAACACTGAGAAGGAATCACATAGTCAAGAGAAAGCCAAAGCTTAGCAAATTAGCTCCATCACAGTCAGTATGTAAATGCTGTTAAATGAACCAAACCCAACACCCAGCTGATAAAAGCACACGCACTACAGCAACCAAACAGCCGGCCAGGGCCGCTCAGTGGTTGGGCATCAGCCCACGAACCAGGAGGTCACAGCTCAATTCCCACTCAGGGCCGGGCTTCGGGCTCGATCCCCTCTCCCTCTCTCTGAAATCAACAAAAACATGTTTTTTTTAAAAAAGTTGAAAAGATCCCAGAGAAAATGCTTTAATTAAATAAATCATAACACACGAGGCTGATCCTATACTGAATTCCTCAACATGTACATGCTGTTAACCTTACCTGGTGTGGATTACAGCACACGATCAGAAAAACGCATTTAATGTGTGCATTTACAGACAGGCTGGAGCGGGGTTCACTGAGAAGTCTGGGCGTACTCAGAGGAAGGCCTGAGCCCGGCCATGTCAGAACCCACACAAAGCCGCACAAAGCCCGCACACGTGCCGGGGTTCCGGGCACAAAGCAGGGAGGGCGAGTGGGGCTGAGGTACCTTCAGGGAGGTGACTCTCCGCTTAGCCAGAAGCCACACGCAAAGTCCATCACTGCTCAACACACTGCAATTCTTACAACTTTCCATGCTTCTTTTTCTCTTTAAATCCATTTTTATTGAGTTCAGAGAGGAAGGAAGAGGGACAGAGAGATAGAAAGATCCACGATGAGAGAGAATCATGGATCGGCTGCCTCCTGCAAGCCCACAACTCAGGCCTGTGCCCTTGACGGAAATCGAACCAGGGACCTTTCAGCTCACAGGCCGACGCTCTATCCACCGAGCCAAACCGGCTAGGGCCATGCTTATTTGTATTATAGCACGATAGTTTCTCATCTTTAAGTCAGAAGTTATCTCAGGCCTAAAATTAGACATGAGAGATGAGGCTGTGATTATCAGCTAATATGCACATTGGATGTGGCAGTTTGACCTGTTTCCTGAAAGCAGTCCTGTAGATGACGGAGGAAAGACGGCATACTACCTCCCCTCCACTCCGCTCCGGCTCTGAGGGAAGCTGCTTCCCCGAGGCCCCCCTTATTCTGGGGCGCACTCCCCGCCCCACTGCACAGGCACAGGAGGAGGAAGAAGCTCCTCCGTGCTGTCCACCTCCTCCCCTCCTAGCCGCCTCCTGAGCGAGTGGCCGGCCACACCCTGCAAGGGGAGGGAGGGCCTGGCCCGGAGGGGGCGTGCTGTGCCCGGCCCCCGTGGACACTACGCCAGGGAGCAGCAGGTGACGGCGAGCCGGGGCCACGCGGCTCGAGGGGGCTTTTGCACAGGAGCGACATCAGACTGCGCTGGGACGGGAGAGAGCGCGAGCAGAAGGTGAAAGGTAAAAAGCTTTGAAAATGTAGCTTTGTGAACCCTGGCCAACGCGGCTCTGATGGGCGCTGATGGTCGGCACGTCATCCTGGGCACCAAAAGGCTGCGGGTTCGACTCCCGAGCAGGGCACGTAAGAGAGGCACCCGATTAGTGTCTCTGTCTCTGTCTCCCCTTCTCCTCACCCTCACCTGTCCTCTCTCAGAGCAATAACACACATACCCTCAGGTGAGGATTACAGTTTTAGGCTTTGGAGAGCCAGAGCCAGAGCAGCACCTGGCCTCTGGTCCGCCCTCCGCGGCCGGCAAGGAGGGAGACGCGCGGTTAGCAGCTGGCCCGCAGGCTGAGCTCTCTCCTCTGAACTACAGCTGCTGACAGGAGGATGCGGGGAAAAGGAGTCAAATCATCAAGCAACGGAAACCCAAAGCCCCGCTCCATCCCCGGTCTGGCCCCAGAAAGCCGCCGCACTAGCTTAGGTTTTACTCGGCGAGCGTCAGCACAGGGAAATAGTCCAGCAAAACGAGGGGCTCCCCGGACTGTTCCAACTTAAACCAGGCGCGCTCTCCGAGGAATAAGCCAAACCTCATCTCCTATCGGGATCTCTCCAGGCCATTCGGAAGAGCTCTCGGCAATACCTCAATACCTCGGCAATACCTCAATACCTCGGCTGAAGCCGTTAAACTCCTAACAATGCTTCGCATTCCAGACAAGTGACCGGGCTGCAAGAATTCCTGGCTGCAGCTCACAAATGAGTATTCCAGACTTAGTCCCAAACAGCTCGCTTCCCCACGTTCAAAATCCCAGAATGCGAGAAATGCCGAGTGTCCTCGGCCACTCCCTCTCGCCACGGTCTGGCTGTTTATAAAAAGAAGCGTTTATTCGGGATTCTTGCAGACGCTGGCTTTCTGCTCGGGTTTGGCAGGCAGTTAGGAGCCCGCACAAGGCTGTATTCATAAAACGAACCGTCGACCATATTTTTAACTTAAAACGTCCATCTGACTATTTGTATATGTGTAACAGACTGACCTGAATACAGTGGAACACTTTCTCTTGCATTTCCCTAGCGGCCAAGCGCGCCGCTAACATCCTTTGAATAAGCCTCACGCGTAGGAGGGCAGTTTCTGTTGCCCGAGCACAGTCGGCCCCGGGCCGCCGCGGCGGGCACGCACGCAGGCCACGTAAGGCGACCAGAGCCTCTCCCTGCCCAGGACGGAGCGGGGTCTGCCAGGCGAGCCCCGCCCCCGCCATCACCACGGCTCGCTTCACCCCCGGGGAGGCCTGAACAGGGCGCCTACCCGGGGCTCAGGGGCTCTTCTCCGACGCTTAAAAAGGACGGAGGTGCGTGCTGGCCAGCAGTCCCTCCTCTGCCCACCGCCCCCGCCGCAGGGGCGGCACGGCTGGATCCGTTCCTGCCTCCATGTCCCTCCGCCTTCACCCCGGCACCGGCAGGCTTCTCGGCACCCGCAGCACCAGCCACCGCCAGCCTCAGGTGATGCCTCCGACCCAATGCTGTCCGCCCTTTTCTGACCGTCCCGGCCCTGGCACGCAGCTCACACAGGGAGAGAGGAGGGAGGCGGCAGAGAAGGAATAATAGACAAAGCGAACCCCAAGCAAACAGATGGGGACAAGTCTGTGCCACCGCCAGCAAGAATACGAAGCCGAACCCCTCTGCCTGACGGCGGGCCTGCGTGAAACAGCTGAGCCCACTCCAAACCCCTCAGCCCCTCCATCAGCCTCGCTCAGAGCAGCAGGTCCGAACCTTCATGAACATAGCTGCCCGGTGCCAGCCGCTCCCTGGTTCATGCCACTCATTCCAACTGGCACACTATTCCCAGCTCCAGTGCCCACTCATGGCCGCCCCTCCCAGAGCAGTTTCTCAGGCTGTGGAAGCTCTTGCTTCTAGGCACATCCTCTGGTGGCTCAAATACATTTTTATAAACATTTTAAAAAAGAGGCAATTCCAAGGACAGGTACAGCTCAGTCCCCGAAGCCACCCAAGGCGCTGCCTCTCCCAGGACCAGGTCACAGCTGGTCTCCCCGCGCAGGAAGCTGGCACCCGGAGGGTCCTCTTCCTGCACTTGGGACCCTCCAAGCAGATGCTGTGTGTGGGCCAGGCAGGACCCACCGCCTAAGTCTACCATTCCATAACCACACAGAGAAGAGAACGGAGCCACAGCTAGAAAGACAGGCAAAATCGCCATGAGCATAGGCCAGCTCTCAGAAGAAACTCTAGACTGGAGTTCATCAGGTGCACAGGTCACAGCCGGCGACAGACACGCCTAACGGAGCAGAGAGCGTCCCCTCACTCCCTGCTGCTGGGATGAGGACACGAGAGGAGAGAGGAAAGCAGGGGAAAGCACTTCCTTCCGGTTCAGCATGTCCCGGGCCACACTTCCTGGTGAAAATGCTGAGCCAAACTTACAACTCGATGACACCCACCGCTGATCGCCCTTCCCACGGACCGTGAACGCTCTCAGTGGCACTAGAGGAGGGAACGCTCCCAGGTTTTCCGTGCACTTTGTCCAGACCCGTCAGAGGAACCACAAAGCGGACTCATGCCTCTTCCACGTAAAAGCTGGTCAGACGCTTCAATTCCATGTAAAAGCTGGTCAAACGCTTCAATTCCATGTAAAAGATGGTCAAACGCTTCAATTACAGAAGAAACACTGCGTGCTAGCGTTTCTAGGTTCCAGGCACTGGTTCCGTCAGCCATAGCGGTCCTGTGCACTCGCCTGGTCATCAGTAACCGGACGGGAGCAAAGGGAAGGCCGCTGCAGGCCCGTCACTCCCCAGCGAGGCCCGGGCTATTGCCTGCTGGTCCTGGGGAGGGGGCTGGCCGGGGGGTGGGGGGGGGAGGGGGGACAGGGGACCAACACCTGCCCAGTGAAGTGGGGTGACATCGGGAAGGGACTTGCCCTGTCAGTCACACCTGAGAATAGGTCTTTGGCCAGAATGGGCGTGGCCACTGGAAGAGTACAAAATCTGGAATATTCCATTCCCTACACAAAGGAGCTTGTTCTCTTGATTGCTCCCAGGGTTGCACTTGACTCCTGGCTTGAGGGGCTGTCTCCCCACTTCTGGGCATCCACCCGGCATGGCCGAAGCCATGTGACTCCCACACGCCACGGCCCAGTGGACTGTCAATAGGCTGATCTGAACGGCACCCGCTGCAACCTGAGCACATACTGGACACTGCTCTGACCCTGGCTTTACCGCAACCCGCTCCACCTCTATGACCGGATGGGGCTTTAGACACAGCGGGAGCCGCGCAAATAGAAATCCCCCTCCTCCCGTGCGAGGCTCCAGAAATTCTCTCTCTCGAGGTATTACTAGGGACCCCCCCCCCCCCCCGAGTGGGGAAGAGGCTACCCTAGTCCCCAGGAACAATATGACAAATGTCTTCTGGCTGAGAAGCAGCTACAGTGACAAGAACAGAGGACTTTCCGTCAGAAACCTGGGCTCTGATCCAAGCCTGGCCCTTGTTTCAGTTACAGAATCACGGAAAATAATAGTGGTTCTAACTGCCTCAAGATGGGTTGGGGACCAAGTGTAGTGGAAGGTACATGAAATGCAGGCTTTTTCAACGATGCCGCTATCGGTGCTCATTAGATTCTACAGGACTCTTAACATGAACTTAGGAATTAAATTAGCTTTATGAATGAAGTCTTGGAACCCAATCCCCCCTAAGCACAGGTGTGGGGGAGGCAGAATCAGAAGCCACGGCAGGAAGGGGTAACAGAGTTCCATGCAGCTGGTGGCCGCTGGTGACAAAGGCGTCACCTGCCATACCTGACTCGCTCCCGAGGCCATCTGCAGCCTTACAAACTCCGGGACCGGCAGTACCCACACAGGAGACAGTACCCACACAGGACGCAGTACCCACACCGGAGCCAGTACCCACACAGGGGCAGTACCCACACAGGAGGCAGTACCCACACAGGACGCAGTACCCACACAGGAGCAGTACCCACACAGGAGCAGTACCCACACAGGAGCAGTACCCACACAGCAGCCAGTACCCACACAAACTTTCTAACCAGCAGCAGTTCAAGGCGGCGGTCCTGTCCTAGGGCGGTATTTTTCTCCAACAAAGATTAACCTTCAACTTAAAGGTCTGCTCTGTTCCCATCTAAGATAACGGCCCTGATAACATGCCTTTGAAATATCAAAGCAATCTCTCCCGCTCCCCACCCTCAGCGAGGAGGCCACAAACCCCCTCCTGGTTATTATCCTGATCCTGTTAGCATCTGTGCTCACCTGAAAGGAGGGATGTGTCTCTCTTTCACTTTCTACCCAATCCCCGGGATTTCCCGGATTCACTCCCCCCTTCCGCCTCTGGAATCCAGCACCATCTGATTTCATGCAACCCCCTCCCTGCTACTCCTTTGATTCTGATGTGCAAAATAGGTGGTAACTGCCATTTTTAGGCGAACTTTCTCAATCAGTGGAGATTTTGCCTCTTGACAATCGTCAGTTTGACTCAAATAAACTCATAAAAACTGTTACAGGTTTGAATGTTTATGTTGAGACATTTATATTCCCCACTAGATCTTCAGAAACACTAGTTTAACATAAACTTGAAGGTGGCATTTTTTAAAATCTAAAAACAAGGAACTTTAGGAACTAAAATGCCAAAAATAAATATTTTTCCAAATAACACTTTATTCATGAGAGTGAAATTCCGATTATTAAATGATTTGCATTCCATCAGGGTCCAGCTCTGTCCCGGACTGGAGGGTATGAACTGTGAAATGTCCGTTCTAACTTCATTTCGGGACGAAGGAGGTCATTGGCAAGCGTGCCTTCCTAACTTCATCTCCTTTTTTTTTAATCAGCCTTGGCCAGGGTGGCGGGATTGGTTGGAGTGTCCACCCGTGGACAGAAAGGTCTCAAGTTCAATTTCTGGTCAAGGCACATACCCAGTTATGGCTTTCATCCCTGATTGGGAAAGTATGGGAGGCAACAGACGGATGTTTCTCTCTCCCTCTCTCTAAAATCAACGAAGAAAAATATCCTTGGGTGGGGATTAAAAAAACATTTTCCCCCTTTAACTACTTTTTCCCTAGGCTATCTGCACAAGAGACAAACTTGAAATCTAGTATCTTAATCTCAAAGACTTACTACTGGCCAAATACATAAACTTAAAAACACACACAACAACAACCAAGAAGCAGACTTACGGTGAAAGGTACACCAAGTGAAAAAGGGGAGCAAAATGCATACTGGCAACAAAGGGGCTGCCCACCTGGCTTCGGGGTGACACCACAGGCGTTAGACAGACAGTCTTCCTCTAGAAGTGAGATTTCAGTCAGACAGTGGGACACAAGGAGAGACTGCCAGCTGGTCTGCCTGCCTGCTGGGAGGTGCCTCAGGCTGCGGTCAAGTGCACCTGGCGTGACGCTCAAGGGCAGGGACCGTGCTCCACTTTCCCCGCACCGGCAGGCCAGCACCCCGCACCCACAGGCGCAGCCACTTTCCTCGGGCAGACTCTCCGCTCCTCGCTGTGGAGTCACCGGCGAGAAGGAGCCGGGAGAACACAGGCGCCGCCCAGCCAGCGTGGCCCCTGGCTGAGCTTCGACCTGTGAACCGGAGGCCACGGTTCCGCTCCCGTCAGGGCACAGGCCCGGTTGCGCACTCCATCCCCAGGGTGGGGCACGCAGGAGGCAGCTGGCTGATGGTTCTCTCTCCCCATTGATGTTTCTCTCTCTCCCTCTCCCTTCCTCCCTGAAACCAATAAAAACATACTTAAAGAAAACCGCTCCCAGGTGCCAATCCTAGCTGAGCAGGGTGCTAGGCACAGCTGCGGGACGGGGATGTCTCCCAGGCAAGGTGGTGTCTGAGCTGAGTTTTTAAGGCGACACTCAGATGATGTGAGAGAACATTCCAGCAGGAGAATATTCCCAGACTGGGAGGTGTGCCAGGGACCAGAGGTGGTCAGCAAGCACAATGAAGCGCCTGGAAAGAGGGGGGCGGTGGAGTGGGGGCCAGAGCCAGTGCGGGAGTCCTGGCCGCCAAGCTCAGGTCTGGGACCTGACTATGCCACAGAGGGGCCGCTGAAGGGCTCGAGGCCACAGGAGTGGCAGTGAGGAGGTGACGATGAACAGACTATTCTGGAAAGAAGGCAGGAACCAACCTCTGGATGTAACTGAAGAATGGAGGAAAGAACTACAATGAAGAGGTGGGGAAGGTGGGGAAAAACACTGGTAACACATCTGCACTCCCCTCTCCTGGACAAACTCCCTTTGTGGGGTCACCACGTGACCCCCTGAAAACGGAGAACTCGGCGGTAGCTCAGCGGCTGAGCTCCGCGGGTTGGGCTGGTTATGTTTTCAGAAATAACGACGGAACCGCTATGTGCACCCCTGAACCGGATACAAAATAAGCCCGCCAGCGAGGCTCAGAGGCCGAGCGTGGACCTTCGAACCAGGAGGTCCCGGCTCGATTCCAGGTCAGGGTTCATGGCTGGGTGGCAGGCTCCATCCCCAGTGGGGGGGCGTGCACGAGGCAGCCGGCCCACGGTTCTCTCTCCTCATGGATGTTTCTCTCTCTCCCTTCCTCTGTGGCATCAGGAAAAATATATGTTGAAAATATAAGCAGCTCAAGCTCCTTCCCATCTCCTCCCTCCACTCCCACACTGCGCAGATGGGGAATGAAGGTCCAGGGAGGACAGAGCCACGAGTCTCTAAGCCAGTGGTTCTCAACCTTCCTAAGGCCGAGACCATTGCGTACAGTTCCTCATGGGGTGGTGACCCCCAACCATGACATGTTGCTGCTGTGATGCATCGTGATGTAAACACCTGCATTTTCCGATGGTCTTAGGCGACCCATGTGAAAGGGTCGTTCGATCCCCAAAGGGGTCGAGACCCACAGGTTGAGAACCGCTGCTCTAAGCCTACTGCCGCCCCGCTCCCCTTCCTCCCTGGAGCCGGGCAGTTCACCCCGCACCAGCTACAGGTCAGCCCCTCGACCTACATGTGCACAGGGCTCCTGCCAACGCTTACACAGTCATTAATCCTGATCCTCGCGGCGACGGGATCGCCCGGGTCCCCTGCGGGGTCAAATGCACCGTGTCCCCTCAGTCGCCAAGAACCTCTGCTTTAGAGGAACCCCTTTCTCAAGAGGACAGACTGCACGGCGGACGCCACATCCTACAAGTTCCCGTTTGAAACCGGAACTGTCGCTACCAACTCCACCGTCACCGTCCCCCTCCGCTCTCTCTGAACGACGCTGGACTTGACCGGACCCTCCGATCGGTGTGGGACGATGGCCACGGGGCAGAGAGAAAGCTTCTCCCCGGCCCGGCGTTCACTTTCTTCCTGAAAGCGAGTCCCGGGGGGGGGGGGGGGGGGGGGCGTAAAGCAACCTTCTCCAGCTACCAAAGGCGCTGAGTCTTCAAGACGGCCCGGTGCATTGGCACTCAGAGGAGAAGAGGCATTATTGCAGAGAGAGCGAGCGCGAGAAAAAGAAAAAAGAAATCTTGGGTCAGCCGTTTCTGTGCAGAAACCGTCTCCTCGCGATCAATAACACCTCCACTTGCCCTGGCACCACAGGCCCTGCTGCAGCGGCTTTATAAACGGGTGTTGTCTTCTGCAGAGGGTCTGCGAGCACAGCTCCCATTGCAGCTCAGGGTGCATCCTCCCGGGGCCCGCAGAACACGCGCGGGTGGGCTCGGCGGCATTTCTGGGTGTTTTTGCATCTGCCAGACACTCAGGAACAACACAGCGCGGGTGGATGGGATGAAGGGACCCTTTGCACACACCCTTGCCTGCCTCCCTCTGCAACCACCTCGGGGCAGCGAAGGCACAAGCTGCCACTGAATGATCCCGGGGACTCTTCCCGGGTCTATAGGCACGAACGAGGCTGCAAATACGTGGGAGGGGGGTTTCTTTCCCAGACAATCCCCAGGGGAGCTCCCCTCCCCCGAGAAGGGAACCATCCCGTCTGCAAGCCCCGTCTGCAAGCCCCGTCTGCAAGCCGTGCAATCGCCACC
>PVJN01042127.1:0-18408 GCA_004026805.1 Lasiurus borealis | reverse complement strand
TGGGTCAGCACATGCCAGTTTTTAATAGGCAACAGTGCAGGATGCAACTCAACAATCACAGTAAATTTTAATAGTCATCTACAACAGAACATTCTCACATTCTGCTTTTGAAATGTAAACGCTCACCTTTAAAGTATTTCACAGTTTTAACTCTTAATTCTAATGTAGCATCTTCATCACATACAAATATAGTTCGGGGGTGCTGCTGGAAAGCTGAAACAGTCCACATGTGATTGACTCCTTCCTCTATTGCTTTGTAGAGAGCAAATGCCTTGTGGGCGCCTGTTATGAGGATCATGACCTAAAAAATCATGAACATTATTATTAATTCTTAAAATATTCCATATGACTGAGAGGTTCTATTAAAAAAAAAAAAAAGACTTTAGCACCAATATTCTTTAGCACCTCATTTCTTCCTGCAGTCTATAATAAAAATAAACAGCTCCATATTTCTTCATAGTACAAGTGAACATAAAGTGTATCTCCTGGTTTAACAGGTAAAATAGCATCTTGTTATTTATAAAATATTATTGAATATATCTTAATGCCTATGATTATTAACATTAAATACTGATGAGCATAAAAGGCTGATGTGCAGAAAATCTGGGAGAAAACCAAAGGGCTGTTTTACAAAAGCAGAATTACAGGTCAATGAGGAATTGATATAACCAGGAATTATATACCAAGTTGTTCTAGTCAATAAATATTACTTTGGATAAGCAATAAACATTACTTTGGAAAACTAATCTAGAGCAAGAAGCCTGAAGATTGTTTCATTGTACATGTGCTATCTAAAAGTGTCTTGAAAAAAAATCAGATTGAAAGTCAGAGAAAGACAAGTAGCATCTGATTTTACTCATGAACAAAATGAACTAAAAAAAGCAAATTGCAGACAAACTCATAGATAAGAGAGGCTGACAGCTGTTGGGGGTAGGGAGGTGGAGGGGGGTGAGTTGAATATGGAGGGTGGAGGGATAGAGACTAAGCAGAGAAAAAATACTCATGGGCATGGATAACTCTGTAGTGACTACCAGGGGAAGGAGGGTAGGAAAGATAGAAGAGGGTATGGGGGGATAAATGGGGATGGGAGGAGACTTGACTGGGGATGGTGAATACACAATGCAATGAATAGATGATGTGTTGTAGAACTGAGCACCTGTAACCTGTACTAGTATAATTTTGTTAATCAGTGCTACCCCAATAAATTCAATAAAAAGGAAAAACAATTCAGTTGAATTCTAAATATGGCAATGAGACTGACAGAAGTCACTAAAAGATAGACAACAATAAAAATGTGAACAGGATGCAACCAAAATATCACTAATTTGGCACCATAATTCCTTCAGTATCTACTGATACAAAAAAACACACACAAAAACCCAAAATATTAAAGAACATTTAATTCTTACTTCTCTAGCATCCATCACGGTCCCCACACCAACTGTTATAGCCATAGTTGGCACCTTTGATAAATCTCCATCAAAATATTTAGCATTTGCCAATATGGTGTCCATTGCTAGGGTCTTTAATCTTGTCCTTGATACTAAACTGGATCCTGGCTCATTGAAAGCGATATGACCATCTGGACCAATTCCTTTCAAAAGAAATACACATACACACATATAAAGATAAAGTATATAAGGCTCTCAACATTCAACATGCCTTTAAAAACAAACAGTTATAATCACACTTACCTTGTTTGACAGCTGAATTTCTAATGCTACATTAAAATATTTGTTCCTGTATTTGATTCAAAAACTTCAAATGTTTTTCATATGCTTAGCAAAAAACTAGCATGATTCCAGTTAACAGTAAAATTAAGTAGCTATATATATAAAAGCGTAATATGCAAATTGACTAGATGGCAGAATGACTGGTCGCCCATGACATGCACTGACCATTAGGGGACAGACACTCAATGCAGGAGCTGCCCCCAGCCTGCAGAACACAATTGCCCAATGGGGAACAAGAAACCGGGGGTGGGTGGTGGAGGACACAGGTGGCACCAGCGCCCTGATCACTCTGCAGGTCACCCCACGGAGGACCGGTGGGTGGGAACTGCCAACCTCTCTGTCCCTCCCCCCCGCCAGCAGGCTCCAATCGCCCAATGTGGAACCGGGAACCAGAGGTGGGTGGCAGCGGACGCAGGTGGTGCTGGGGCACGATTGCCCTGCAAGTCGCCCCACACAGGGCAACAAGTAGCAGCAGCGGATAGGGGGTGAGGCCAGCTGCCAGCAGCTGGGAAACATCAGCCCCAATCGCAGGCCAGGCCTAGGGATCTTACCTGTGCACAAATTTTGTGCGCCAGACCTCTAGTGTCCTCCAAGATGAACACTAGTGGTCTCATTGGAGGTTTGGGTCATACAAATGTGTACAGCAAAATTAAAATGATCAGCAATTGTTCATGATGGAAAGGGGTCAATACATTCCTTTACTGACCATGAAGAACTATCAGAAATTGAACTTCCTAATATAAAATTGTATTTTTTAAATGTTCATGTTTTATAAAGCTTTATAAAACGTTCTTAAAAGTAATAATGAAATCTAAAAACCATGGCTAATTCTTATTCAGTGTTTAGATTGAAACTAAAGTATCAGAACCTTTTTGAAACATCTCTAAAACCTGTCTGGATTGTACAGGGTGAAGCAAAAGTAGGTTTACAGTTATTTGTGTGGAAAATCATACAATAATTAATACAAGAATAAACTGTAAACCTATTTTTGTCTCATCCTGTATGTCTTTCTTGTGCTCTTATAATTCTGTAAGAGAGATTGTAAACTTCATGAAGATAAAAACTTCATTACTGTGTCCTTACCATTCAGAATAAGGCACACAGGAGGCTGAATAAATGAGTGGATGGTTGCTATTCTTTTATATGCTCAGTTTCTCCCTCCTTTTTCCACCCTGCTCTTCTCCCCTCACAACAGGAGCTAAGGCAATCATAATACTTATATGTCTCTTATATAGAATGATTATGATTATGGTCTAGGGATAAGTAGATGTCCCAACCTGAAACCTAATTAGAACTTCTCTCCAGAAAATCTAAAACTTGACCAGGGATACAGAAAGAAAAAGGCATCTAGAGCTGAGGCATTTGATGAAAGCACTGCAGGAAAGCGTTAATGAGTTCCTGCTTCGGAGATCTGAGGCTGCTGGTTCTCGTTCTTCCAAAGACTTGGGTTTGGTTTGTTTGTTATTTTTACAACTCTTCTATCCAGTCTAGAATCATTCCAATTAATTCACTTCGGGTCTTAGTAGATGATGTTTCTTGTAAACTAGAGTATCTAATCACGTAACCAAAGTGTTAAGGTTTTCCCCACTGTCTTTTTTTTTTTCTTTTTAAAAACAAATAATATTAAGATGATTTTAAAGTTCATAATGGTTTTGGAGTGTATTTATAAAATTTCATGTTTCTGTATTTTATTGTTAGAGTGGATCAGGGATGGCATGATATACCGTATTTTTTCTCTCGATATTTTTGTCATCAGATGAAGAGTGAAAACTTTTAGAGTACATTTACTCCTTTTTCTTTTCTTCAGAGAGAAAGGGAACTCCTGCTGCATTCCCCTGGAGTGAGCAATGTGGGTTAAAACCTTAAACTCCCCATTTTGGCCTCAAGTCCAAACTGCAATCTCTAACCCAACTTTACCTTTAATAAAGCTGATATTTTGATCCCATTTGGCTCAGTACCATTGATCTCTCTTGTACCTTAAACAAACCCTGGAACAAAAGAAGGGTTAGTGGTAAGACCCAGATACCAAGCCTCATCTTGAAAATCCAAGGATAACAAACCTAGATCAATAAAGGTAAAAAATCAAATGAGAGTCTTTCAAGAGTACACATCCAATAATAGGGTATCCCAAACAGTAAAAAGTTCAAAGAAAATGCAATAAGCTAACTCTTCATTCCCTATACAGAGAGTAACCATGTCCTTTGGATGGTAAATATAGACTATCAGACTCTGGACCATCATATGACTACAAATGAAGATATTAATGGAAGAGTCAAGAATATCCTCTTATTTTTTTTTTGTGTGTGTGTGTGGAGGGAGAATTAGTACAGAAAGCTTAAGATAAAAATTGGTTTTAAAAAAGTTATTTTCAGTAGTAAAATCAGTGATAAGTAATCATAATTTATTTACCATTTGTTTCAATGGGTAAGATGGTTTTATAGTGAGGAAATGCACCAAAAAAACTTGAGCTAATAGGAAATGAAAAAACTATGGGGAAAGAAGAAAGTTGTACCAGAAATCTTTGATATGGGAGATTCAGCCTTAAATATTATATTAAGCTAAAGATGCTTTCTGGAAAGCAGGCAAAAAAACAAACAGGAGTCAAAGAGTTCTTATCAGTTTTTTCTCCAGTAAATTCCTGGCAGTGAGTCCCTAAGACTTTTGCTACATGGATCCTCTGCAGATTCAATGAATAGAAAGAAAGAAAAAAAGAAAGCCCTCAATGGGGAAGTAAAAAAACAAACAAACAAACAAAAAAACAAAACTGTATTCTTTATGTGGACATTTTAAATAATGAATCTCTAATAACTACATGCCTTTTTGTATACCAGTAGATGAGTAAAAATTTCTTGATATAACTAAAATAAACAGTTTAGGCATATTATATTAAAGTAATTCTATTAGATTTTGGTATGGATTTTAGAAAATCTAAAGAACACATGGGTAGTGCACTCCTTAAACATTCTCAAGTATCTATTGACTCAGTCTTGATAGTGGCAGGTGCAAGCAAATAGTAATTATCTCAGAACTGAAACACATGGACAAACGTGGAGTGCACATGTCTTCCAGGAGTGTTGAAGTAATATTAGAAAATTTCATTTAACACAGAGATAACTTTTCCTTTAAAAAAAATATTTGTATTGATTTCAGAGAGGAAGAGAAGGGGAGAGAAAGATGATGAGAGAGAATCATTCACTGGCTGCCTCCTGGATCAAGCCAGCAGCCCAGGCATGTTCCCTTGACTGGAATCAGACCTGGGACCCACCCTTCAGTCCACAGGCCAACACTACCATACAGATAACTTTTCTACTATGAAAAGCAAAATAGTCTAACTTGTGATTCTTGCTTAAATAAAAACCATCCTATCTACACAAGAAAGTAATTGATATTGGTTCTGTTAGGTAGAGATAAAAATTTCCATAAAGAGCCCTAACTAATTTGGCTCAATGGATAAAGCTTTGGTCTATGGACTGAAGGGTCCCGGGTTCAATTCCGGTCAAGGGTATGTAACTCCTTGCAGGCTCCTCCCTGTCCCAGGCCCTGGTTAGGAAACATGCAAGAGGCAAACAATTGATGTGTTTCCCTCCCATCGATATTTCTCCCTTTCCCCCTTTCTTCCATTCTCTCTAAAAACCAATGGAAAAATAACCTCCAGTGAAGATTTTTTTAAAATTTCAATAAAAAAAGATAATTTTAATATTTCTGGATACCTTTATAGGCAATTCAGTAAAAAGGCAGGGAATTTATTAAATTATGGCACTATTATTTCAACATCCACACTTCAGAGAGAGAAGACTGAACAAACACTTAATGAAGTATCAACTATATATCAACCACTTTGCAAGGCATTTTATACATGTTTTAACACAGTTAATTCTCACAAATTATGAAATGGTTATTCTGAGCTGCAATTGACTTCTCAGGTTCATACAGGTAAGTGGCCAAAACAGGATGCAAATTCGTTTCTGACTATAAAACCCAATTTTCCTTAAGGACAACTAACCACATCATCCATACTTGGCCACCTCAACCATTAGTTAACCTCATAGAGCTCTACTGAAAATCTACTTTGTGTACTTTTCAGCAATCTTCTAAAATTAATTATAAGGTAAGTACAGAGAACTTTAGTATGTTTAGTTGAATAAAGAATTTGCCAAAAAACTACAGTGGTACCTCGAGATACGAGTGCCCTAACATATGAGATTTTTGAGATACGAGCCCTAGAGCAAGCGAGTTTTGCTTTGAAATAAGAGCAACATTTGAGATAGGAGTAATCGCACGGATTGGCCGGCTGCACACGACCCACCAGTTTACCATTACTCGAGCATCTCATAGTTTCCCACGCCTCAAGGTTACAGAACGAATTAAACTCGTATCTCAAGGTACCACTGTATTGCAGTTTCGGTGTAGTTAATGGTATTATAATGTTACATACTATTTTAATGATAATGAATTAGCTGTCTCATGCTTCATATTGATGACAGAAAACTATGTTGTCATTACAAAGGAAGTAACTCTTCCACCTATTTTTAATGATAATTATGCACAAAGACATTTACACACATATAAATTTCAAGAGGAATTTCATCAATTCAACATTTACTCACTTTGTAATTAAGATAACTGGAGGCCTGGTGCATGAGCCCGGTGGGGGGGATCAGGCTGAAACTGGTAGTCCAACATCCCCCAAGAGATTGCAAAAGGGCTCAGGCAGGCCAAGGGACTCTACAGGTGCACCAATTTATGCATAGGGCCAATTTCAGCCCAGTCCCCACAGGCCAGGCCAAGAGACCCCACTGGTGCATGAATCCAGGCACCTGGCCTCTAGTATGCATATAAGATCTGTGATTAATCTTTTCTCACCTTCCCCTTCCCCTTCCCCCCTTGCCACCTAGATTCATCAGTCTGTTCCTTGTTTCCATGCCTGTGCATTGAGCTTCTACCCCCTGGTGGTCAGTGCACGTCTTAGCAAATGGATGAACAGCTGCTTAGGCATATATATAGATTATACTGCTTAATTCATATTAAATAAAGACTGTTAATAAAATCTTACATCATTCTTAATTGATTTCTTGGGGAGATAAAGTAATTTAAACTACTAGTATAGAAATGCTAAAATGCACCTGTTCCACATGCAAACTTTTAAAGGTTTAACCCTGTGATAAGAAAACTGGGTTGCAATGAAAAAAATAGGATAAGAATCCTATCTAATAAAAGGGTAATATGCAAATTAACTACCACTCCATCACAAAGATGGCGGTGCCCATAGCCACAAGATGGCAGCTTCCAAGCCTCTCAGCCCTGCTGGAATCCCCCAGTTCTGAGGAGATGGCTGCTGAGAGTGGGCACTGGCAGAATGCTTGTTCTGGCAATGAAGCGCTGGTGATGAGGCAAGCACTCCGTGCCCAGTGGTGGATGGGCTCCTGTCAGCACTCACTCGATTTACCTGCATGCTGACAGGAGCATGTCATCCCTGTGACTTACTCCCTTTAATTGGAGGGAAAGAGTTGTGCAGGCTAGCAGTGCTGGAGGCCCAAGGAAATGTGCAGAACCCCACTTGGGGAAATCGGAAAGATATGGCTCAAGGAGGCACAGCACGCAGGGCGCTTCACAAATGAATGGGGTGTTTTCTTCCTATTCCTGCTACACTGAGTCTGCACATGCCAGAACCAAGACTGTGTAACACAGATAAAATGGATGGGCCTCTGGGCAGCAGGCACAGAGGGGCCAGGCCCCGCAGAGAGCTACTGGATTTGTGCGCAGGGCTATAGTATCATTTAGAAAAGAAGCACATCACTGGTTTTGTAAGATATAGTATACTGTTAATTCTGAAGAGGTAAGTAGAAGAATTTGGCAGGGATTGGGACCTATTTCTCAAGATATAATGTAAAAAATTCCAAATTGCAAACTTTAGGTTATTTTTTTTATAAAAATAAAGTAAAATAGAAATCAGATTATTTTTTGGATAAAAATAAAGTAAAATAGAAATTAGTAGCTGAATGTTTATTATAAAGTTGTTCTTTACACTTATACACTGGTAAGATTTATTTTTGTAATTCATAGCACTTAACCAAAATATTAACAAATGATTAATGACAAAATGTTTTACATACTTACACACCTCCAACAAAAAGATCAATTCCTCCAGCTTCTTTTATTTTAACTTCAAATGCTTCACATTCTGCTTGTAAATCTGCAGCATTCCCATCAAGGATATGAGCATTATTAGGATCTATATCAATATGCTTAAAAAAGTTATTCCACATATAAGAATGGTAGCTTTCAGGATGGTGTCTCGGAAGTCCTAAATATAAAGTTAATAAATAAAAATTATTTTCAGAAAGAAATCTAAAATTTACTTTTCTCATTAAACTCTGAATGTTACTTAAAAAGCATAATCTACCTATACCATATTCAATTGTAAAGCATTTATATGTGGAAAATATGCTAGGCGTTATTTTAACCACTGTACATACATTTATGAAGTCAATTTCTTTACATTATCTGTGGAAATATTGTCACTCTCATTTTATAGATGAACAACAGAAACGCAGAAAAGTTAAAAAACTTTGTTAAAAATCACATAGCTCACCGAAGGGCTGGAATTCAAACCAGAAGTCTATTTCATGTGCATTTAGTTACTATATTCCATTTCTCATATATGTAAATTTTTAAAGATATATTTTTATTCATTTCTGAGAGGAAGGGAAAGGGGAGATAGAATGATGAGATAGAATTATTGATTGGCTGCCTCCTGCATGCCCCACACTGGGATTGAGCCCACAACCTGGGCATTTGCCCAACTGGAATTGAACCTGGGGCCCTTTAGTCCACAGGCGGATGCTCTATCCACTAAGCAAAACCAGCTACGGCTCAAATATGTAAAATTTTAACTAATGGAACTGATTTATGTGTTAATATCAACATAAATTATTTAATCATACAATTAAAATGTTGCTCCATATTACTCCTGTATTTTTCCTATATGCCTGCAAAGTATATCAAATCAGTTCCTTGGCTATCATTTAGGCTACCATTAAGTGTTTTGTTATATTTAAACTAGAGGCCTGGTGCATGACATGGGTACACTGGAGGGGGGGGGGGTCCCTCAGCCCGGTTTGCACACTCTCGCAGTGCAGGATCTCCCAAGGGGTCCTTAGTGCTTGCAGAGGCAGAAGAGACTCTCGCCATTGCTGCTGCACTCACCAGCTGTAAGCCTGGCTTCTGGCTGAATGGCGCTCCTTCTGTGGGGGTGCACTGACCACCGGGGGGCTGCTCCTGCATTGAACGCCTTGCTCCTGGTGATCAATGCCTGTTATAAAAACTGGTCATTCTGCCATTTGGTCGATTTGCATATTAGGGTTTTATTATATAGGATGTTAAAACAGTTTATATGCATCACAGATCTTTCTAGTGAAGCAAGTTAACAATCAATAAATTATAAAAGCAGCCCTGACTGGTTTGTTTCAGTGGATACAGCATCGGCCAGCGGACTGAAAGATCCCAGGTTCAATTCCGGTCAAGGGCATGTATCCTGGTTTCGGGCACATCCCCAGTTGGGGGTGCGCAGGAGGCGGCTGATCGATGTCTCTCTCTCATCAATGTTTCTAACTTTCTATCCCTCTCCTTTTCTCTCTGTAAAAAATCAATAAAATATATTAAATAACTAAATTAGTTAATTAAATATAATATATGACATATACAAATAATATATTCAAATAATATAACTTACCTACATATTCATCCATATTAAAGGTCTTCACATATTTAAAAGAAAGGAATCCATTCTTATGATATTCTATTAGTTTTTTATAGCATCCTAATGGAGTACTCCCTAAAATAGATTAAAAAATACATTTCTAGCATAACATAAAAATCTAATTTAAATATTTACAATAACGTTATCCTATATTTCTTATCTGGCAAATAGTTATTATTTTAAATATGTATTCAGTTAAAATATGTTCAATTAGTCTCTTTACAAGGTACTTTGAAATTTTACTAAACTAGAATTTGCTGATAAAGTTGGAAATCTGTAAATGAAAACTATAATTCAGAACATTATTCTTGAATTGTTAGATATTTGGAATTAATGTTGTATGTTCCAAGATTAGAAACTTTTAGAGAGCACATTTGAATCTTTTAACTTAATTTACCTTTGGAGAAAAACGTTGAGAGGATTTATAGCATAAATGATACATAAATGGATCCAAGTGTTGACCATGTATTGCAATCAAAAGGAAAATGAAAGGTAAATTTAAATATTGTCCCTACTTTCAAAATAGACTCTGAAACTAGCCAGAACTGAGTAAGGAACCTTAGTCTTTAAGTTTTTAACTGGAGCTCTTGTTTCTCATTTGTTATCATGTGTTATCTTCAGCATATATTAGCTAAATGTATAATGTACTAGTAAAAATGCCTTTGGGCATTTCATCTGAATTCCTGGCTTATTTTATAAATGTAATTCTTTCATATGTTTTATAAAATTAAGAGACAGTCCTATAAGATATGGCACAATAAAAATAAACGAATTTAGTCACTGAGCAGCGGTTCTCAACCTGGGGGTCGCAACCCCTTTGGGGGTCGAATGACCTTGTCACAGAGGTCGCCTCTGAAAATGCATCGGAAAATGCAGATATTTACATCACGATGCATAACAGTAGCAAAATTTCATGGTTGGGGGGGTCACCACCACCTGAGGAACTATATGCAAGGGTTGCAGCCTTAGGAAGGTTGAGAACCACTGGACTTGAGGATGGCTCCCCTTTGTTTTCTGAATCTGCTCGAGTTGGTCATTTCACTACTAACTCGAAGATTAGATTGCCTGCATCCTTACAACAAGCATCTTGGTCCTCCTGTCATCACAAAACAAAACACCTGCACACAAAATTTCTACTGAAGTGGCAGGCGGAGTATGATAGAACACTCTGGCAAAAATAATATACATACATATACACAAATTCTAGAATAGTAAAAAGACTGTCTCTCAGTTGAGATGACAACAATATAAGTGCCTATTTCACCTAATCAAAGAGAAACATGCAAACTAACCATCACTCTGCCTGGCCCACAGCCCATCAGAGTGGGTATGCAAATTAACCCAACAAAGATTGAAGTGAATTTGCATATGCAAGTACTGAGCAGTGTGAAGCCTGCAATGAGGGGAAGGGAGGCCCTGGAGAGCCTACTGGAGTGGTGCTCCAGACAGAAGCGAGGACTTGCCAGCTCCTAGCGGGAGCGGGGACAGGTGAGCTCCTGGGCAGCTGGGAGTGAAGCCAGGGGCCTATTCTTGCATGAATATCGTGTAACAGGCCTCTAGTAAATAATAACTATGATATAGACAGATTCAGAGAACAGACTATTAGATTTTTTTACAGTTAAGCATACATATTGTGTAAGAGATCAACTGAAGGACTTGTATGCATGTATGTAAGCACAGCCAATGGATACAGGGCATTGGGGAGAGGGGACGGGTGAGGGGATGTACTGGGAGATGGGGAGGGCCACGGGGAGGTCAATAGAGAAAAAATAAAAGGAGACATATGTACTACTATTTATAATACTTTAAACAATAAAAAAATATATATTAAAAAAATGCATCTAGTAATTTAAAATTTATGTGGTCAAAGTTTACAATTCCTTCTCAAATATTTATAGCCTACTAATATAAAACCTAACTAAAAACATAAATATGTTTTTTTTTTCCTTCTAAAAGCATACATATTCTAACTTTCATTGTCAAGGGAATGGTTATAGAAATCCCTCCTTAATTTAAGGATATATAAATAAAAAGATGAGAAGTTGTTACAATGGTGATAATAAAAAAAACATACATTTTCTATGTTTTAATCAAAGTAGCTGAAAGATATGAAACAAGTATTTTGAAATAAAATTCATTTTATTATTTGCTTTTACTCATTTATTAACACAACTAACATTTAGCAATTGCTTACTATAATTCTGATTAAACAAAGATTAAGACTATTTCTATCCTAACCTGGCTGGGTGTTGCTCTGTTGTTGAGCATCTACCCATGAACCAAGAAGTCACTGGTTTGATTCCATGTCAGGGAATATGCCAGGATTGCAAGTTCAGTCCCCAGTAGGGGTGATACAGAAGGCATCAATGATGTTTCTCTCATGGATGAGTCTATCTCTCTCTCTCTTTTCCTCTCTCTCTCTCTCTTAAAAAAAAAAAAATTAAAAGATTATTTCTATCCTAGAAGAACTAAAAAGAAGGGGTAGGCAAGTACAAAATAACCATAACACAAGGATAAATATAGATGACCTATTAGAAACCTGGAGAACTATAAGTAAAGCCAAGAAAATTATAGTCTTGCTTGTTGGAGGAAAAAAGATAAAAGAAATGGCATTTCAACTGAGTTTTGAAGGAGCAGCATTCCAACAGTGAAAGATGGGGTAAGTTGTAATTGAGAATTAACAAAAACGATGGGGGAGGAGTTTCAGAGATGACATTTGTGCTAGATGCAATGTTAGTGTTTTCATACATTAGCTCATGCAAATCTCACAACCTTGGGAAGTTGGCATTATCTTTCCCATTATGAAGAGGAAAGAATTGGGTCAAAATGATTAAAGAATTTGTCAAATATCACATGGCAGTGAAGCCTGAGATTTAAGAGATTCTGGTTCCAGAGTTTTCATTATATAACATGAGTGAAAATAAAGCCAGCATATTCAAGACTATTCTCTGAACTAAGAGCAGACTAATTTGCCGGTCATGATTCAGTGTAGGGGAATGGTGGAAATGAGTCAGGAAAGTAGGTCAGGCCCACAGCATGCAGGCCCTTAAATATCAAGCTTGCTAAAAATCACTTCAATAAATATACACTATTGAGCGAATGCTTTCTTGAAAGGTAATTATAATACAGCCTGGTACTTGCAATTACAGAAATATTCAAATTTCAAAACCACAGGGGCTGGGACAGATGGATCTGTAGGCAGGAACACTATTCAAAATAAAGTGAAAGTTGTATATATGTTTAGCCCTGTTGGCATTTATGACTCTAAAGCCTTTTGGCCCTCACACTCAAATTACTCTTTATTTCTGTATCATAATTAGATGAAATGATTAAGTTAGCTAGCTTGAATGTAGATCAGATTTACAGTATGAACACTGATACAAACGCCATGGTTCAACCACTGGGGCACATATCAGAACTGCAAAGGCTGAGAGGCCCAGAACTGGTGTGAACAATTTTAGAAAATCTCTCTCTGCCATTCTCATCAAGATCTACTGTACTGGACCAAAAACCAAAAAGCAAAATGACAAAAAAAAAAAAAAAAATCAACTTAGTGAGCTAATTTTCATAGAAATTATGCAAGTACAAAATATATTATGATTTTATCTTTTATGTGGTTGCCATAAATGGTGGGGGAGGTGGAGCAGGAAGAGAATATACTGTTTAAATAAAACACACGTAAGAAACTTTAAATTGATTTAGTATTTACAGTATACAAGGACTTGCACAAGCATGCTTATATGAGCCTCAAAACAGATGGTATCCTTATCTTTCTATAAGGTAAGGAACCCGAGGCTTAGGGATATAGAACAAATGACCTGCAGTAACCAAGAAAGTAGCAGCTCTGATTCCAAGTCTAATACTCTCTCTTGTGGAAGTCTACAATATCAAAGAGAGTGTCACAAGATCAATATTGCTTGGTTATTTTTAAAGAAAACCTTAACAGAGAACTAAATCCAAAAAAATATGTAACAAATGCTTGTGCTTATCCTGCCATGAAAATATACCAATATGTAATTTTATATAATACTTATATAATAGAAAAAAAATAAACACAAATTCAGTCAAACATATTTTACTAAAAGAAATCCTTAAATCACATAACCTTAAGCTTCTAAAATGGGGTGGAAAATGGTGTATTACCTGTTGGTAAACCCAGTGTAAAATATCTGTCCTTTCCAGGTTTGAACTGAATGATGCGATTACAGATGTATTTGGCTGCCCATTCACTAGCCAAGTCATAGTTATCAAGAATTACAAGCCTCATTATGGTGATGTGCAGTCCAGGACAAGTTCAAACCTAGAAAATCCATTTAGAACACTTTAAGTAATTTACAGACACTTAAATAGAAGTGCAACATACTGATGACTTCAAAAAAGATATTACTTAAGAAAGACATATATTATACAAATACAATCTGTACTTTCTTTTTTCTATTATTATTAATCCCCTCTATGCCCTCTTACAACTCCACCACCCTCAGCCCCACCCAGCCCTATCTCCACCCCCCTAGAATCACCACACTTGTCCATATCAATGAGTTCTCTTTTTTCTTTTTAGCTCACCCCTTCTCAAAAACACCAACCTTCTTCCCCCAGAGCTCTCTGCTTGTTCTCTCTGAGTCTGTTTTTCTTGGTAGTTTAGTTTGTTCACTAAATTCCGGATATGAATAAAATTATATGGTATCTGTTTTTCTTTGACTGGATTACTTCACTTAAATGTTCTCCGTGCTGTGATACATTTACAACCTGTACTTTTAAAATAATAATAATAATTGCTGTTCTCTTTTGAACAGACCTTGGTTGCTGGGCAATGGGCTAGATATATTCTAATCTTTACAACAATAAAATAAATATAATGCCTAGTCTTAGATGAGGACAGACACTCACACAATTTAAGGTCACACAATTACTAAGTAACAAAGCCAGAATTCATATCAAGGCAAAGTTACAATAAAGACACCACACTGCACTCACTGTCTCTACAAGGTTATTGTATAAATCAACATAAAACAAACTTAAGGCAAACAAAGCAGTACAGTAGTCATTTCTGGATTGTAAATTAATGGTAGTAATGATACTTAGCAACTTTTGGGTTATTTACTGAAATCCAGAATTCTCCCTATATATAATATAAAAAGCAAACCTCCCTTTATTAAATAATGTCCTTATAGAAATGATACCTGCACTTTAAAAATATTCAATCAATATAGAAAGATACAAATAAGTTTTTAAAAAATCAACCAAAATCCTACCACTCTTAAATAATTCTAATATTATTAGGTATACAATATTCTAGATATGTAATGCACACATAAAAATAGAATGTATACAAATAATTTTTAATAATGGGATTATACAAGACATGCTATTTTTTGAGTATTTAAAGATACTTTCATTTGAGATTTTTTAAATTAAATATATTGGGATAATATTGCTTAATAAGATTATATAGATTTTGGGAGAAGCCAAGATGGCAGGCAGCATAGGTGAACACCTACACTGCTGCCTCGCACAACAATTTCAAAACTACAATTAAAAGAACGGACAACATCCAGAACCACAGGAAAGCTGGCTGAGTGGAAATTCTACAACCAGAAGGAAAGGAGGGGCACAGGGAGACTCAGAGGAGCTGCAAAAAGCTGAGTTATGGAGACACACACGTGGAGAGGACAGGAGGCAGAGTGCCTGGCTTGCTTCCTCTAGCAGGAGGGAGACAGAAGCTCCTGACTGCTTTGAGCCCCAGTTCTAGGTGAGACCCTGGAGCCCCAGATTCATATGGGGGGAGTCTGGACTGTGGGGAAAAGAGAGGAGCGCGTGGAAACTCAAGGGAACCATAAAAGGCAGAAGTCTGGAGGCGCATGCGCAGAGAGGTCTGACTGCTGAGTGTGCTGCTGGCTTCCTCTAGTGGAAGACAGCATCTCACGACTGCACTGAACTCCAGTTCTGATTGCACTGAACCAGTTTTGGGCGAGACCCTGGGGACCCAAAATCATACGGGTCCCTGGAGCGCACAGAAACTCAGGGGACCCTCAAAAGGAAGAGGTCTGGAGGCATGTGGGCAAGTGTGCCCAGAGAGGGCTGCAGCAATTACCAAGGGACACTGAGACCCAGGGGCCACGTAGGGCAAGACTGATGGGAAGCCCAGGCTGTCTGCTCAGCCCTGAGACTCCGCCCCATCCAAGCTGAACACAGAGGCTCTTGCAATTTTACAAGTCTTGTCTCATAAGGCTGTCTCCAGCACAGAAGTTCTCCCAGCATAGACACAGCTGATCCTCACAGCCAATTGGCCTGAAGATCAATTCTCCCCAGTGATACCAACAACAATTAAGACTTAACTACAACAAGGCTGTACACACAGTCCACAAAGGGGTGCACCAAGAGTGTCCACCTTAGGTAACGGGGGAGGTGAAGACACTGGGCCATATAGGACACCTAGCACACAAAGCTACTCTACCAACTCAGGGAAGCAGCGAAAATGAGAAGACAAAGAAGCAGGTCAAAAATGAAAGAAATGGAGGAAAACAAACGACTGAACATAAAGTTCAAAACCATGGTTAAAAGGTTTTTCAAGAACTTCCTAGAAAAGGCCAATAAATTTAGCAAGACCTTCAAGAAGATGAAAAAGGACCAACTAGAAATTAAACATACACTGACTGAAATAAAAAATATTATACAGAGACATAATAGCAGACTAGAGGAATGCAAGAATCAAGTCAAAGATTTGAAATACAAAGAAGCAAAAAACACTCAACCAGAAAAGCAAAAAGCAAAAAGAATCCAAACATTTGAAGATAGTGTAAGGAGCCTCTGGGGACAACTTCAAGTGTACCAACATCAGAATTATGGAGGCGCCAGAAGAAGAGAGAGAGCAAGATACTGAAAACCTATTGAAGAAATAATGACTGAAAATTTCCCCCACTTGGTGAAAGAAATAGACTTACAAGTCCAGGAAGTGCACAGAACCCCAAACAAAAGGAATCCAAAGAGGACTACACCAAGACACATCATAATTAAAATGCCAAGAGCAAAAGACAAAGAGAGAATATTAAAAGCAGCAAGAGAAAAACAGTTAATTACTTACAAGGGAGTACCCATACGACTGTCAGCTGATTTCTCAAGAGAAACTATGCAGGCCAGAAGGGAGTGGCAAGACATAGTCAATGTGATGAATAGCAAGAACCAACAACCAACATTACTCTACCCAGCAAAGCTATCATTCAGAATTGAAGGTCAAATAAAGAGCTTCACAGATAAGAAAAAGTTAAAGAGTTCATCACCACCAAACCAGTGTTATATGAAATGCTGAAAGGTACTCTTTAAGAAGAGGAAGAAGAAAAAGGTAAAGATAAAAATTAGGAATAACAAATACATATCAACAAGTGCATCTAAAACTCAAGTGAATTAAAAATCTGATGAACAGAATAAACCGGTGAATATAATAGAATCAGGGGCATAGAAAGGGAGTGGACTGACAATTCTTAGGGAGAAAGGGGTGTGGAGAGTGGGAAGAGACTGGACAAAAATCGTACACCTATGGATGAGGACAGTCAGGGATTGGGGGGAGGGAGATAAGGGCAGAAGGAACCTGGTGGAGGGGAACTATGGGGGGAAAGAAGAGGAACAATTGTAATAATCTGAACAATAAAGATTTATTAAATTTTAAAAAAAGATTAAATAGGTTTTGGCATACTATTTTTAATAAAAATCCGAACACTAAATTTTTCCTGCATTCAATAAAAGACAAAGAAAATAAAGTGTACTAAAGAAATTGCTGATCTTTGGGGAAAATTTTTTTCTTCACAGAAAGCAATTTCAGTTCCTAAAAGAGTAAAGTTAAGAATCAATATTACACAAATATTAAAAGAGCAGTGTCATTTCAAAGCTCTATGATCTCATTTTAGACAATGTGGACTGACCTGCTATTATTAAACAGAAAATTGCATTCGTACACTTTCTTACATCCCAATTTCTGTAAGAAGCATTATTTTTGTATAGTCAAGATTTACAACATTTACCCTATGACTGCTGTTTCCAGATTTTAATTCTTAGTTGTATATTTCCACAATTCTAGATTTTAACTTAATTTTATATTTAGAAACTACTTCAACAGCTTTACCCACATCCTTTACATACATAACAAGTCAAGTTCTGCAATGGGAGTAGATCTCATTACAATAAATATACGGAACCTAAGAGATGTCTTTAGGACCAAAACAACTTATAATTCTGGCATCACAACTCTTATGATCGCCGACATCTAGAATTCGGTCACAGTGAGCGGTAAAGAGCATTTGCTCGTTAAAAATATAGATTCCCAGGCCCCTCTCACTGGACACAGTATTTCAGAAACGGGGTCCCAGGGAACCGGTGTTTCTACAAATATCACAGGTGATTCTTACTATGAGGTTAAACCTGAAAACACACACACACACACACACCACACAAGATGACTGCATTGGAAAGAGGTTCAACTAAGGCTCTCCGGTCAGGTACAGGGGAGGCTGGCCTGTTTTGGGGGGTGGTGGTGGTGGTGTTTTGGGGGGAGGATGGAGGAAGGGGCTGCGACTTTTTTAAACTCTTGGGAGGAGCTCAGAATTCACTCCCCAAAGTTCCCAGAGGACAGCAGAGGGTTCTGCCTGCCACACGGATGCAGATTAAAAACGCTTCTCAGGTGCACGCACCACCGCGTCCTCTTGGGGTGCTGATTCACTTTGGGGGTGCGCGGCTGGGAGGCGGGGCTGCTGAGCCTGCGCTTGGGGGGCGGCGGGGGGGCTTCTACAAGACCCGCGTCTCTCGGAGAGCTAGGAGCTGCCCGGGAACCCCCTTCCGGCATCCCTGCTGGTCCCCTGCACCGCACCTCCCCGCACCCACCCCGGAGCAGACAGGGTCCCACCACCGGGGAGAGGAAGGGGG
>PVJN01042126.1:0-18408 GCA_004026805.1 Lasiurus borealis | reverse complement strand
TTCCTTGGCATGGTAGGAGACAACTTGCATGATTCATGAAGGTATCTCTCCCCCTTTCCTTTTTTTTTTTAAATCTCTCTCACAAGGAAGAAAGAAGAGTGTCCCTGCCAATTTCTTCCAGCTGCCACTTCATTTGAAATAAGGAAAGGTGATATCCCACAATAAAATGAGTCACTGCTCCACAATTGATGGTAACCTCCAGCTGGCAGAGGCCTTTGGAATTTGACAATCATTTATGGAATGAGTTTTCTTTTATTATGAAGTAAGTAGATACGTGCTATTCCAATGGGGCATACAAGCAGCCAGGGAGCAGAGGCTGAGTGGCAGAGACTGGAGAAGGGCGAATGGCATGTGAGATAAATGCAGGAAGGCATCCGTATATGTCTACATGGTATTTACAGGTCAAGCTATAAAGTACCAGAATCAGCTTTGCAGAATTACATTTTGTTGAAAGGTCAGGGGCAAGCAGAATGAAGGGTAGCGAAAGTCAGTGGGCAAGGGCTGCTTCTGGGAGCAGATACCGCTGGTCATGGGCTGGATTATAACCACTGGCTAATCATGGTCAGGCAAAGAACACTATGGATCCTTTGAGACAACACCCCATAGCAGGGCAAAGAAACTCCCAGTAGAGATCCTTCTGCTAGAGCTTCAGATTCTTGCAACTAATTGAATCCTATATTTTATGGTGAATGAAGAGACAGCACATAGAAGAGTGTGGAGAAGACAGAACAAAGAGAGAAGGGAGCCTTAGCCAGCTTGGCTCAGTGGATAGAGTGTAGGCCTGCAGACTGAAAGGTCCTGGGTTCCACTTGTACCTAGGTGAAGGGTTCTCCCTGGTTGGGGCCCAAGCAGGAGACAATTTGCATTTCTCACACATTGATATTTCTTTGTCTTTCCCAATGGAAAAATATTCTCTGGTGAAGAGAGAGAGAGAGGAAGGCAGAGGAGAGAGAAAAATAGAAGGAGGGGTAAGAGAAGGAAAAGCATGAGATAAATGGGGGAGGACAGAATTTACACATAGTGTCTGGGAACTGCATATTCCTGTATCTGCCTTTCCTACCAGAGTAGGCTTCTCTCCTAAGACACATTATTTACCAATGACTTTCCAGAGAGGTGTGGCCCACTCTGCCTCCTGCCCTCAGCCCTCTCACTGCTCATTAGAACATTGCAGGATCCGCTTATTTTGGAAAACTTTGGCTAGTGTTTCCCATTCCCAAATTTAAGTCCTTCCATTCAGATGGCCTCTCCTTGATTATGTTTAAGTGTATTTTTCCCTATTGCCCTCCCCATCCCCCAGTACATGCCCTCATCCATCTCCTCCCCTTCTGTCCCCCTCCCCCCCATTGCCCTGTATCCAGTGGCTATGCCTACACACATGCATACAAGTCCTTTGGTTGATCTCCTACAGGCCCCTCCCCTACAACCTCCCCTGCCTTCTCACTCTTGCAGGATAGTCTGTTCATTGCTTCTTTGCCTCTGCATCTGCTCCCTCCACCCCCTGATTCTTGTCTTTAAAAACATCTTGCCCCTGTAGGCTAAAAATAAAAACTAGGTTGTGTTTTCTTAGATGATTTACTAGTATGCCCCTTTCCACAATTCCACTGCATGCTTGTCTCTAAAACTTTTCTCTGTGGGCAGTGGATGTCCTTCCCCACAGTTAGCAATGAGGGCATGTGATTGAGCAATGGAAGTTGATAGTGAGAAGAGTGGTATTGTGTAGAATGGTAAGATACTGTGACCTTGACACAGGTTTTTTTTGCTAGTCATCTAAGTTCATTATTGAACTAAGGGAAGGATAGAGCTTTGCCACTACACAAATGACATCAGCATTATTCATCCAACTCACTCATTCTTAACATTTTCACCTCAGTGAATAACTGCATTCATTTCAGCTACTCACTTCCAAAGACAAAATATAAACTTTGCCAATAAAACCAAAACAAACAAACTCGCTCCATTTCTGAAATGAAAAATTCTATCGCATCCCAATCGGTTGTATTTCAGCTCTCTTCCTTGGTTATTATCACAAATTCCAGTCTCATTGATACTCTGGTATATTCATCTGTTGAGTGTTTTGCTGTCACACCTCTCCTATCCCCTTGTCCTATGTCAGTGGTAGGCAAACTCATTAGTCAACAGAGGGGCAAATGGAGGCTCGTGAGCCACATGACCACTGACCTATGTCATTCACTCTGGCTTCTGTTGTCTAACATATCAACACTATTATCCACCCAAAAATCCTCCTTCTCAAATAGTTTGCTTCTAAATAATGTTGGAAAATCATTAAATATCATGTTAATATACATTTAGCATATACAACCACAATTAAAACCATTGTGCTGCTAGGTAATGGTATTATTTCATTATTGTTTCAAAATATCTCAAACATCCCATCATGGCAGCCTTGGCACCATATACTACATCACAGAGAAAATATAGAATGTTAGATTTGAATACCACCAACTTCCAATATCTATCTAAAAGATAGTCCTCTAACTCCCTTTCCATTTGAAAGAGTATCTCTTTTTCCCATCTAAACTCAACCCACTTTTAGTTAAATATGCCTTTTCTTAAATTGCTTTCTACTTGACTCAACCTGATCCCAATTATTTCCCATCAATTTTGAAACATAATAGATCCCTTATATCATTAATAAAACAACACCCTCAAACCCTTCCCTCTCTCTAGCTTACTACATCTTTTCTCTATATAACCAAACTTTTAAAAAGATTTGTCACCTTTCATTACCTCAAAGTCACTCTTTGACTCATTCTCTTGGATTGTGTTCCTATATTTTATGAACTCACCTTTGCCAAGGATACAAATGGTATTATTGTTAAATCCATCATCTGATTTTTGGTTATTTTCTTCTTTAATTTATCTTCAGTCCTCAACTTTGACAATCATTCTGTTCTAGAAATTGCCTATCCCCTTGGATTTCATAAAATCATGCTTCCCACATCTTCCATCACTCCTCTGTAGGCTTCTTTTCATTAATTTTCCTCCAAATAGTCTGCAAATGTTGACTCAGAATCCCAAATTTTCCTCACTAGCTCCTATCTTTTCCAATAGATCTCAATTTACAAATAACTCTCACCTTCCAAAAACTATTTCCTCAAAGGTATCCTTCCAAAGTACTACCTCAAGTTCACTGCCTGTTTGCATTCATTACAAAGCTTATTATTGCTAATGTACAGGATGGTATCCTCATAGTACTATGGACTCCTTGGAAACAAATATTCTCTTATATTTGCTCTTGTAACTTCAATGCTCAATTCTATGCCTGCCAAACCTTAGACAGATTACAAATATATCTTGAATGACTAAGATTGCTTATTTTGACTGTAATTGCAGAGACTGATTTTCTGAAACTTCTGGGCTTTCTGGCATAAAAATTGGAATACTTGAAAATCAGTATATTAGTGGGTTCAATCGGGTGGGCAAATCTAATGGCAGTGTACTTAATTATATGATGCTAAAGTACCAAATTTTGTTCTCCTCTCATCATTTGTTTGCTGTGTGAGTTTGAATACATATACTAGCTCACATCTCCTGTGTTTCTTTTATTTTTATTTTATTTAAATATTTAAATAATTAAACAACTTGACTCACTTCTTCTTAAAGGGTTTAGGAAAATGGCTTTACTATAGAATTACATATATAGTCATTTTAGATTTTAACAATAATTACAGATTTCTGGCATCACAAGACAATGTATGTGTCTGGATAAATGTATCTACATATATATCTAGTTAGGTCTAACTTGAATTACATTTTGTTTAATGAAAATGTAGAAATTACTAAAAATGATGAGGCTGTAAGCAGCACATACAAAGTTCTATTGTGGAACAGAGAAATGAGAAAATTGATGAATTATTTCTCTCTCTCTCTCTTTAATTCCTCAAACTAAATCTTATTGGCTTAGTTTTTACACTGATAAGCAATAACTAATAGTTATTTGCATTTTCAGCATTATATTTCTACCAAAATTTTTGGCCTTCCATCTCAGGAAACTAGTTTCAACTAACATTCAGTTTGCTAACATATTTTCAGCACAAGTTGAGAGATCTTACACTTTTTAAAAAGAATGGAAATGTAAACAACAATAAACATATATAATTATCTATTTTTCTCTTTTACCAACAATAAATATCATTTTAATTACTAAACGATGTGATTGTGTGTGAAGCATGTCTAATACCATAGCAATTTTCCAAATATAAATCTTGGATAATGGAATTGTTTTCTCCTACAGAAGAGAATGTTGATTCATGTGTTCATGAATACTTTCATGTGCTTTTTTTTCCCCCAAGGAACCAAAAATTCATAGAATCTTAAAGTTGGAAACGCCTTGGTATTTGTAAAGTCCAAATACATCGTTTTCCACATGAGAAAACCAAAAACGAATTTTTCTGTCTCCACCAGGGAGCTAAGAAAGTGCTTTCCAGTTTCTTCTGCGACAGATAATTCTATTCCATACACCAAGCCAGCATCTATCGCTTCTAATATTCCATTTTGTGTATTGCCCCATGCAAATGTTGAGCTCCGGGCAGGCCCCAAAAATGTGCAATTCCATGTCATGGCCTCTATTTCTCTTCTGTGACTTCAAACACTTGTCCTTTCTACTGAACTCTCCCTTTTTACTTGCACAGCTCCTACTTTAAGATTCTGCTAAAGGGTTGCCTCCTCCAGGAAGATCACCCTGATCTGAAAGACTGAGATAGTGTTTTGTTTTAATTACATCTCTAAGACATTCTTTTTTCTACCTTCGTGTGTACATTATTGAATTGTAAACAGAGACTTAATTCTCTGCCTGTCTGTTCTCCAGGGCCCAGCACAGTGGAGGCTCATAGTTTGGACACAAAGAATATTCATTGCATAAATGAACAAATTAATGAATGGAAACCACCAAAGTAAAAATGGAAAGGACATTCATTATACTGGGCAAGGAATGAAAATAAACACTTCCAATTGTTAATATCTCCAATTAGTATTGAAATTTAACTTACTGTCAAACTTTATTTCACTTAATGATATATAAATGCCTACATGTGGGAGCGCATACACACACACCAACACACATATATACGAGAGTGCTTGAAAGGGAAGAAACAGATTCAACAAAAATTCTACCTACCTGATTAATTCTCAAACACTCCAGAACAATTCTCAGAGCAAATACAATAGAAGAGGGCCTCCAATGATCATATATCCCTAAAGGATGCTGCCTCAAAGCCAACCAAACCCAAAGGCCACTGTCAGAGCATGTGCAGGGAGCATCAGCTGCCTCTTGGGACTGCCTTTTCTGACCCCGCTAAGGAGATGCTTACGTCCTGGCCTTACCTGTATCTTTGAAAAGCACTTAACAAGTGTTTCTCAGCAATCAACCCAAACCCCCATCAATTTCTTTGAGAAAAAGCTACATGATCCAGCTGACAAAATGATGTATATCATGAATAATAAATTTCTCAAGGGCTTCAATTCACATTATTTACTGGAAAACCATAATTTGTAATGTTTACTTAAACACTGGCTCTCAACAAAACACTTTAGAAGCACTTAGCATCTTGTCCCTGAGCAGTTTGCATCTGAAATTTAGACTGTTTAATTTTGGTGCCTGGAAAGAACTTTAGTATGCTTGCTGCTCTCCCGTCCACCACGAAGACCACCAACATCAGCCATATCGGTAGTCATAACTAGGTGGTGATGTCTTGAAAAACACAGCCTACACCTTGGAAGTAGCAACATCACTGCTATTGGAGCAGAGCGATGTTTGCCAGAACCCACTGCCTTGTGTAATATGAGTCCTCACCATGACTCCAAGAGAAAACACAAGACATTTATGTACAGGTGAGGAGTCCCAGCGGGAATACTTTCTTTAACCTCTAGAGTCTTATTTTTTTCAACATCTGATACACTTTACTGGTTGCTTTAGCATTTAAAATGAATTAAGTGCTATTAAACCCCATTTTTAGGTAGTTTCATCAGTACAGCCTAAGGGAATATGAAGCAAGGAGCTTTCTTCTGGCAGAAATCCAGCTACTAATGGTGTTAAAATGCCTTCTTATTGCATTTAAGTCAGTAGTTAGGTCAAGTAGACAAACATATTTTAGAATATGTTTAAATAAGCACTCCATTTAGTATCTCTTTTCAACTCACACATTTTCTCTTCTTCTCTTTCCTGGTGAATACAGAAGGTGACACAGTCATAGGCACAGGGCCTTTCACATCTGGACAAATTAAATTTCTCAGTTAAACTAAGGAGATCTGAGTCTAACAGCAATGGTGATGATTAAGAAGAAGATGTCAGGGGAGATGATAGAACATTCTAGAGGACAAAAAGGATGATAAGGGCATGAAATCATCACCATGTAGACATGCATCAAGGAGATGTGTCCCTAGACACTTGACTGCATCTTGTTTGCAGAAATAAGAAAGCTGGCCACCAGTTGTGAATATAAATTTAGATTTTGTTTGGTCTGTGAAGAAAATGAGTCTCAAATCTCATTTACAGCTACCATGGTTTTGGCAGAGAATGATATCACTAAAGCAACTTAACAAGGGCAGTGGCATTTTAATTGTAAGCATCTAACTCTAAATGAAATTGGGGTATATATTTTTGCAGAGAGTAGAGGGACTTAAAAAAGACAGGAAATGAAGGCCATAAGGAGATATTTTCCTTGCTAAAATGACATGTGCAAAGTGGTACTTCTAGACAAAAATGAAAGATTTGGGAATCCTAAATTATGATTTAGGTGGCAAGTATATGGAACAAAACAAAGGAACTCTTAAAGCAAATAAATTATGTCCAGAATAAGCAATCATAATCCTGTGGTGGAAAATAAAAGGAAAAATAATATAAATGAAAATTGGATGTGATTTTTGTAAAATGGTGAGTGAGCACAGCTGGTTGAGCATCCATCTATACAGGAGGTCATGGGTCAATTCCTGGTTAGGGCACATATCTGGATTGTGGGCTTAATCTCCTGTGGGATCTACCCAGTGAAGGAGGCTGCCAACTACTGATTCTCTCTTAGCACAGATGTTTCTCTCCCTCTCTCTTCTTCTCTGATACCAATAAAAACATTAAAAAAAAAAAGATGAGTGAATGACATAAAGTGAAGGACAGTTTTGAATACTTCTTGTATACATTCCTATATACCTAATACTGTGTTGGGTAAATAGTAGGAGTTCAATAAATGATTTCTCAGTAAGGATGATGCATACGTATGCATGTATGGGTGGGTGCATAGATAGATGGAAAGAACTCTGCCTATGCAATAGTCAGGTCAGAGATGGGAAGATTAGGGAAAAAGAGAAGTATCCTAAGGTAGAAAGTTCTTAGTGCCACACTATATCTCTCACAACTGCTTGAATTAAATAAGTTAACATATACTTCATGATCAAAGGGGCATTGTCATTTCAATGTTGCCCATCAACAGGTCTCAGTTAGCATCCACTAATGATTCAGCCTTTTAACATGTAAATGGTTTGAGGACCAAATACAGGGTGTATTTCAACTAGTTCAGGACTAGTTGCTTCATTTAGAAACATATATGGTTGGATGAACTGTATTTGCTAGAATATAGAATTATTTGAGATACCAGTTTAGAAAGGGTATCTAGGATCTCCCCTCTCCTCAGAAGCTATGTAACAGAATCATGTGACCCTGAACGTAGTAACAATATTTGATCTTAGATAAACTTTTATTATGTATTTTTTTGCAATGTGTTCTGTATCCTCCCTTATAGTTATCTGATCTTTCCTTGAACTTTTCAGTTCTATTATTCTTCTGCAGTTACTATCTGAAGTCCTACTCACCCTCTACCCTCTACATTTTCACTTATGCTTCTCCTTCTATCATAAGTATAGAATTTTCCTTTTTCTTCACTTTGTATGACCTGCACTTTCTGGAACCATAGTGACTGGTGGCCATACTCTAAGTTTTCTCCTGCACAATGTGCTACCTTAGGATAGATATTCACATTTTAGTGCTTATAACATCTTGCCATGGCTTGAAGAATAGTAAATAACATGGATATGTTTACTTGACCGTAAGATAAGCATTCAATATTTTATCTTCCACATCTATTCTGAATGTGTTTTTTTTTGGAACCAAGATATATCCTTAAAACAGCATTTACTACATAGAAAGAAATTTAAAGACTATTAACACGAGATTTTCAACTTGGTAAGTTTGCATATGTGTGACCTCAGTTATATTTAGGCAATTGTTTTAAAATTCCTTAGGACTTTTGAACCCTTAAAGGAAAATGACAAACATAATTTTACATTTTCTAATATAGTCTATTTACGAAATTAAAGAAGATTTTCAAAACCATACAGGTAACACTTGTGCTTTTAAGAACAAATGGACATGAGTGGTTCCAGTTTGGAGTTCTATTCCAGAAATCTAGGTCAACACTCTTGATCTCACATTCACACAACAGGCTTGGATGTTTTTGAGATACTTCTAATGGGTCCATGGGCATTTAGCAATACAGTTCTCCTGAAGGAGAAGAAACTTCAGTGTGCACAGAATTCATTTTCCCCCATTAATGTAATATTCTATTGGACTAAATTATCCTGCAGCAGCATTTGATCATGCAACTATTGGATCTGGCTTCATTTACTTTAAGGTTAGTAAAGTCACAGCTTAAATTGCTTAAAAGTTGGCAGCATCAAAGTTCCCTCTTTTTCCTTTATTAACTCCTTTTCTTGTACAGAGTTGAAAACTGGCACAGGAAGTGGGAGGTCAGGATGGAAGAAATACCACAGGTTATCACCTCTACTTTGGAAAGGTCAACGAGGCAAGGATGTAAAAAGAAACAAAAAAAAATGAAATGCTCAAGATTTTTCTTGTTTTAAGCTAGTAAATCCTCAAAGGAAAACCTAAACCATATTAAAAAGTATGAAAATGGTAAGAACAGTAAAATGAAAAACGTCCATTTAGATAATTATTTTTCACTAAATGTAATAGAGAGTCAGACATGGCATTAGTGTTTGGACTTGAGAAAAAAAAAAATACTATACACCTCATTTTCATTCTAAGTGAATGGAGATGAAGTCCTAAAGGCCATGGAGAGAATTATTCTTCTCTCTGTAGGACTTGGACTTTCTGCATTGAGATGCAAAACGATGTTTACCTTCAGAAGATAAGAAAACCATGAAACTAAGTTAAATGAGAAAATCAAGGGACAATGAGGAATCTAAAGATGACTTATAGAGGAAGGGTCATGAGAGATTCTGTGAGCAGAGGAGTTAGGCTTTGCTAAGGATGTCCTCAGATAATGAAAGTCAGACATGAAAGTGGGTTGGGGATACAAGCTGGGAAGTAAAGGAGGTCTTATTAGTATTGGAATCCAGGACAGGAAAAGAAGATCCAGAAGGCTGTTCTGAGAGGACAGCAGTTTACTCCCTTCACTCAGAACCAGATTTATAATCCAGCAGAGTGATTTTAGTAATTCCTATCTGAGACAGAATGAGGCAATGGGTGTGAACAACAGGCAAAGCGAAGCAATAAGACAAGTGTGTATGTTTGTGAAGAGCCAAACAAATGCAGCAGGGTGAGGGCAGAGAGGTTGAGGGGTATATTACAGGAGACAAATCTGGCTACAGATCAATGCAGCTCCTTTTTCTACCCTCTCCTGTGTCATGGAGGACGGTTATATTTTAGGCAGCACTTTTTGAAATTTGAAAATTTGCAAACAATCCCATTGCCATCAATTAAAAACCACACCCACAATTCAACCACTTAACACAGCGCAGACTTTTATAAAAGGAGTAGCCCCTTCTCGTGGTAAAGATGATGAGCAATCATAGATCGTGATACATTCAGACAGGGAGAAATTGAGAAGATTTTGTTCCAGAGTCTCAGGCCACCAGCCTGCTCATGGAAAGTTTCAAGGACTTTATTTCCCACACAGAGCACTGAGGATGGTCATTTAGAAGTCATCAGCAGAAAGACCCCTTATTGACAATACCAAGTTGGTCTATTTTAAGACGATAGAGGTGAACTCCCTTTCCCGGGAATTAGAAGTTGGGTTTAATGGAGTGTAGTTATTTCAGGCCTTGGAATTGGTGCAGTATAATATCACTGTGCTTCGGAAATGGAAGTTACTCTGGATGGAAGGCACCATCTACTCTCCAAAGAGCAGTGCAGAGAAGATTTTGGTAATACTGAGCTGCAATTGCTCAGTGACAAAGATACTCCATAGCTGCACATTTGACAGGGTTTAAACTCATGAGGGTACAGTTCATAGACCATAACCATTTCCTTCTGAGTTTGGAAACATACAATAACATGCACAGACATAACCTATTATGGGAAAGACTGAATGGCAGGTGATATCCAAAGACAGATAGAAATGCTATCAAGCACAAAGCAACAATCAAGAAGCCACTCTTAGACGAATTGTGTTAACTGTGTGTGTATTTTTATATTTATTTTATTAAACTTATATACCTCAATATGTGACCTTTGGGGTCATGGGATGGGAGAAGATTTCAAGGAAAAAATAATGGTTGCTTTCCTTTGGCTTAACTACTCTTGAATATAAAACTTCTAAAATTAAATCTACTAGTTAAATAGAAAGATATTTATTTAAGGAAAAATACTGCTCTCCAAATTTTGAAGTGCCCTAAGGCTCATTCCTGGGATCCTTGATCTCCCCTCCATAGGTATAATATCATCTACTCCCTTGGCCTCAAATTAATCTATATGATAATGTCTCTCCAGCCTTGACCTCTTCTCCCATCTGCAGGAGAATATCTCTAAGGGATTTCTAATATGCATCTCAAATTTACTATGTTCAGAACTTTCTATATCTTTCCCATCCCTCACCTTCAGTCACTTCTTCCCTGAGTCTGTCTCATCTGCTCTAGGTAATTATTCCACCAACTAACCAACCCTTTTGCTCAATCCCTTCCCCCACAAAAAAGGCACCCTGGATTCCCCTCTTTCCTTCTCTTTAGACGTCACATGCACAAGCAAGATCTTCTGACTCTGATATCAAATCATACCCAAGGTCTGTCCATCTGTTCTCTTCATCCTGTTTCTGCCAACCTCATGTGCTGATCCCGTGTCACCTGCCTTCTCGGTATTTAAGGACCTCCTGACTTCCTGACTTGTCTTTCTGCTCCTGCTTGGGCCATTCTCACATATAGTTGCCCAAGTAGTTTGTAAGTATTATAAACAGGATCATGCATTCCCTGCTTAAAATCTTAAAAATGTCATAATGCATTAAGAATAAAATGTAAATTTCTAGTTGAACAGGGCCATTGCCTTTATTACCCACAACTGTGTGCTCAATGCCCAGAAAAAGTATCTGCCACACGGTTGGTTCTCCATAAATATTTGCAGAATAAATAAATGTCCTTCCGAGTTCTCATGCTGATTCTATAACTATAGGTGTCACTGTGTTTGAGGCCATTAGCTTCTTTGAGACTCACCTTCCTTATTTATAAATTATTAAGTTGGGACTATAACTGGATTCTTAGATTCACTTCAGATTTAATAATGTAAGATTTGAAAGTCTATAATAATTCCATAAACTATCTCTGATACCCACAACCAGATTGAGTTGGATGAAAATAAGCCAAAAATATAAATTTGTTCAATTCATTTTCTGTCCTATACTTTGATTGGCAAGTAGATATTTCTGCTACTGGACTATAGGGAATACTTCATTAGTTGTGTTATAGTCTAAATCCACAACATTTTTTAAGTTGCTTTGTAATTCAGGTATAAAAATTCATTGGCTTTTTAAACAGCAATTGAAATTCATATTGAAACAACTATGCATAGTTGTTTAAAAGTATTAAAATCATATTACATTGAATAACATGTGGGCAGGTCTTTGCTTATATTCTACCTCTGCTCCTCAGTAGCAGCATGCTTTGGGGGAAATTTTAATCTCTTGACCTTCAGTTTCCGCTTATTATAAACTAGAGGTCTGATTTATGAAATTTGTGCAAGAGCCTTGGCCCTGGTCCCCACCCACTGTGGCTTTATCTAGAAGGAGGGGTATTTGGAAGGACGTCCAGTCTAATTAGCATATTACACTTTTATTATTATAGATGATAGAATAACACGTAAGTTATAAGAGTGTTATGAAGTTCCTAAGCAGTTTCTTGCATACAAAAAATAAGCACAATTATAATCAATTTTCCTCTCACTTTTCTTTATCTCTTTTTTTTTAATATATTTTATTGATCTTTTACAGAGAGGAAGGGAGAGGGATAGAAAGTTAGAAACATCGACCAAGACCAGTTTGGCTCAGTGGATAGAACATCAGTCTGCGTACTGAAAAATCCCAGGTTCGATTCTGGTCAAGGGCATATACCTTGGTTGTGGGCACATCCCCAGTAGGAGGTGTGCAGGAGGCAGCTGATCGATATTCCTCTCTCATAGATGTTTCCAGCTCTCTGTCCCTCTCCCTTCCTCTCTGTAAAAAAAAAATCAACAATATATATATATATATATATATATATATATATTTTTTTTTTTAAAGAAAGTTATAAACATTGATGAGATAGAGACATCAATCAGCTGCCTTCTGCACGCCTCCCACTGGAGATGTGCCTGCCATACAAGGTACATGCTCTTGACCAGAATTGAACCTGGGACCTTTCAGTCCCAGGCCAACGCTCTATCCACTGAGCGAAACCAGTTTCAGCTCTTTCTTCTTTTTCATTGCATAGACTTTTATTCAAATATCCAGGCATCTCACCACTCCCTTTCACCCCTTAACTGTACTTAATGACTTCTTATTCTAACAGTGGTTCTGTAATGAGGCTGCAGGGGACGTATCACAATGAGAACAGTTATGACTTAAACTTTTTTTTGGCATTTTGCTAAAACTTTTCAGGAATCTCTTGGTACCCTAAAACTCCCTTCCATGCCCCTGCACAATCATGGCATGTGTTTTAGCAAGAGAATTATAAAATAGCTTAAAAGCTAAGGGCGGCTGAGGCTTCTATGCTTATATTTTCTACCAGGACAAGACAATAGATAAAAATTACACATAACCACAGAACTCCTATCTGTAAAAAATCCTATTGTCTTTTGCCCAATGAGGAAGAGAGTTTTCTCAGAATTGATTGCTTCCCTTGTCCTATAATTTCTGTTCTTAAGGCATTCCACTCTCTCCAATCTAATCTTTGTATTACATTTGCATAAATGTCTTCCCATACCAATCTCTCAGTCCTAGGATTCATTTACTGGCTCTTTAGATTCCCATTTAAAATGAGTCTGAAGTTTAAAATTTTCAGTTCTATCAGAGAATCATCTTTTAAGGAGAAACATATATTGAATCAAACCAGATAATAGAAATAATGTTGAAAAATAAATAATTCTAATTTCTCCTCTCAACAAATATCCCATAAAGTTAGATGGGATAACTAGTTAATGACATGTTGGTGACTATAACCAAGTTCTATGAATTCCTATTTAATGTTTTGAATCATGGGCTAATTTCCACTTTGAAAAGTAACATACATTTCCTATATTTGAAAGTGTGAGTAATCATGGTGTGTTTATAGTTTTTGCCAGTGCTGAGTGATGGAGGACTTCAGTACATGGTCCCTCTATTGAGTGAGCATACCAAGTGAAAAAAGAAAATCAGAATGACCTACCATAATCTAAGATATATAATTTTCATTCAAGCAAGAGCTTTCATTTATGTTATTATGAAACAATATCAACAAGAATATTTTAATTCATTCAGTTCAACAAGATAATTATTTATAGAGCAAACTACAATTAACATAGTACCTAATCCTACCCAGTACTTATTAAATGTTAGCTATCAAGGCTGCTTCATACCTGTGTTCCCCATAATCTACAGTAGCATTTTATAAGATGCTTTTCTCATTCAGTACTCTCAGCAATTCATAGAATTATTATTAACTATATTATTATTATCACTGTTATTGTTATTACTAGCATCATCTCTACTTTTCAAGTGAAAAAACTGAGCAAGGCATACATATCATCACTGCCACTTTGAGCCAATAGGAGTTTGAGGAGAAATTACAGATCACCTACTTGCACCTTGCACCTGACTCAATGCCCTCTCTATAACTTTAGGCAGGTGGTCACACAGTCCTCATATGAACCACTACAGTTTCAGGGATCCAATGTGTAACAGAACAGTCTATTTTACGTTTTACTGAACTCTTCAAATGTCTTCACATGTTGAGTTCAATTCTATCTCCCAATAATTTCTATCTATTAGTCTTTCGTTAAACTCTTTGGAGTTTAAAAATACTTTTAGTCTTTCTCTTTCATGGGTAAAATGATGGAAAACTGCCATCACATGTCTCTTTGTCTTCTTTAAGCTAAGCATCCAATTACTTCAACAATGTCACGTCTACTATGTCTTGCACTTTACTGTCTGGGTTGCTTTTCTTTCTGTACAGTCCCATTTATCAATGTCCATTTTTGAAACTGGCATTCATAACTTTATAAAATACTTGACTCATGGACTAGATAGTGTAGAGCATAGTGGGACTATTAATTCCTTAAATCTCCAGCCTATAAAAATTCTATTCAATTTTCAAGTTTCAGCCCAAATGTAATCAGTTTAATATGAACATCATCTGCACTAAGCTTGAGAGTAGACATCATTTTTCTATCCATTCATATAACAAATGTTATCTATCATATACATAGAACAGGTCTAGTTATTCAGCATATTGTAAAGAATAAAACAAGGCAATTTTATTCCTTCTTTGACTATCAAGAAGCCAGGCATTAAACAAATATATGCAAATTTATGCATAATTACAAATTCTATAAAGTCAAAGTGCAGGATATTAGGTAGTGAATAGTAGAGGTGCTGGGGTGGTGTTATTTTATGTAATCTCTGGAAAATATCTAGATATATCCAAAGCATTTATGTGAGTGTGTGTGTGTGTTTTTGTGGGGGTACGTGGCAGCCAATTGTTGCTTTGGAAGGATAGTGTGTTTATTTTGTAGAAAGAATACATCAGGTCTGAAAATCCCCAAGGCAGGAAAGATGTGGCATTTCTGAAGAAAGAGGTGAAATTCACCATTCCTACTATAGTAAGGAAGAGCTTGAATGACAGGTAAAGAGGCAAGAGAAAGGATACCTACTCATGACATGACACATTTTGCCTTGGATACATATTGCATATCCTTCATAGAAATATATATTTTCATCCAGGTTCATGATAATGCTTTATCTTTGGAGCACTAACAAAATTTAACAAGGTTGTGTTGACTTAAAATGAATAGACATCTTTATCTTTCATATCTATGTACTGATAATACTGAGCAGAAGTAACAAGTATAAAATTATTCAATATCACAACCAAATACATTTCTTCTATTAAGAGTGATTTCTCGCTGAAACCAGTTTGGCTCAGTGGATAGAGCATTGGCCTGGGGACTGAAAGTCCCAGGTTCGATTCCATCAAGGGCATATACATTGGTTGCGGGCACATCCCCAGTAGGGGACGTGCAGGAGGCGGCTGATCGATGTCTCTCTCTCTCATCCATGTTACTGTTTTTCTATCCCTTTCCCTTCCTCTCTGTGAAAAAATCAATAAAATATATTTTTAAAAAGTGATTTATTAATGAACACCTTTTAAATATGGCTGTTCAACCATTTCACTCAAGCCCTAATTTATCTATGCTATATATTAAAGAAATCACAAATAATTCATTGTTTTGTTTCATTTGCATTGCTGGAAATGCCACTGGGGATTCCTTCAGTGATAAAGAATATCTTTTAAAAACATATAGTTAACATCATATTTAATTGTGAGAAACTTGATTGCTTTCCCAATAAAATCAGATACAAGGCAAAGATAACCCCTTTTACCACTCTTTTTCAACATTATAATAGAAGTCTAGCTAATGAAATAACACAAGAAAATAAGAATTAAACAGATTGGAGAGAGAAAAAAAAGTTCTCTTTGTTCACATATAACATAATTGTTCATGTAGAAAATCTGAAAAGATTGACAACAAAATTCTGGAACTAATAATGAATTTTAGCAAGATTGTGGAATACAAAGTTAATATAGAAAAATGAGTTACTTTCTCATGTATTGGTAATGAACAAGTGGAATATAAAATTAAAAACACAATACTATTTATATTAACTCTCCAAAAATGAAATAATTAGGTATAGATTTTACAAAATATGTGCAAAATGCTTATGAGAAAAAAACAAACAAACCTCAAAAGCTTGATGAATAAAATAGAAAATGAACTAAAATAAATTTAAAGATAGTCCATGTTCATGGAAGGAAAATCTTTATTGTCAAAATGTCAGTTTTTGTCAATGTGGTCTACAGATTCAATGCAGTCTCAAGCAAAACTATAGTAAGTTTTCTTGTGCATATCAATAAGTTGATTTTAAAATTTATGTGGAGAGGTAAAAGATCCAAAGTAACCAACACAATATTGAAAGAAAATGAGGTTGGAAGACTGACACTACTTACCTTTAAGACTTACTGTAAAGCTATAATTATCAAAGCAGTGTGTCATGATAAAAGAATAGACAAATAGGTCAATGGAACAGAACAGAGAGATCATAAATATTCAACTAACCTTTAACAAATGGGCAAAGAAAATATAATTGAGCAAAGATTGTGTTTTGAACAAACTGTGCTGGGATAACTGAACATCCACATGCAAAAAATAAGTTAAAAACACAGAACTTATGCTCTTCACAAAAATTAATTCAAAATGGAACATAGGCCTAAATGTAAAAGACAAAGTTATACAACTCCAGGAAGATAACTTAAGAGAAAAATTAGATGGCTTTGGGTATGTCAATGTCTTTTTAGATACAATACCAAAGGCATGATCTATTGAACAAATAATAAATAAACTGGACTTCAATAAAATTAAAAGTTATGCTCTGAAAAAAGCAATCTCGAGAGAATAAGACAGGCCACAGACTGGGACAATGATATAGTGACTTCTTGACTTATAGTAAACACCAATCAATTATGATAATTAATTTACACTCACACTAAATGATCTGGAAGTTTCTGCTTCCATTACCATTTTCTCCTTCTCTTTACAGAATCCATTTCAAATTTAAAATGACTTTTTCCCACATCATGATTGTTTTTGTAAGAACTTTCTATATCAGGCCATCTTATAGATCATTTACTAATTAGATTGCCTGGTCATGAAATTAGCACTCAGGGCAGTCTAAACAGCTGAAGTGAAGAGAGGGATCAGATGATAAATAATAGACTTCAGAGGGTTCTCTATTCTGCTGAGGAGATATGAGCAAACATTTTCTTTACAAGTCAAGAGGTATAGATGGTAATAAGACTGATATGTCTAAAACAAAGTTTAATAAATAAAGCCCTCACTTAATGTCATTGAGAGATTCTGTAACATAAGTCAAACAATGTATTAGAAGACCAATTTTACCATAGGCTAATTGATATAAGCAAGAGTTAGATTCTTTCAGCATCACACCAACATTATAACAAAACAACAATGAATTGAAATGACAATAAGAACTGTTGCATCTGTCACCATACTATTATCATCTCAGTAATGCCAGCAATGTCATACTATAATATGGACTTGTCACATAACCTCTTTCTTATAGCTCTCTAATAACCACTCCCAGGGCCCAGTCCTCCCATAGTATATAAATAGTATTCATGGACTTGCTTACTCTATTCCTGGGACTGCATGTGGTACAAAACATGAATAAAGCACATTTTTCTTGCCTTTGAAGAATTCATATTCTAGTGTGTTAAATAGAAATTTCACACACAATGAGAAAAAAATCAGTGTGTAATGGTTATGATAAAGGTATATGCTTTCTGCTAGAGCAAAATAAAGGAAGAGGACTTAGATTGTTCAGATGTTAAGGAAAGCTTACTTCAGAGGATATGGTCCCTGAGCCTGAATCTTAAAGTATAAACAAGAATCAGACATTTTAAAAAAGTGTAGATAAGTCACTGTGCAGCACAGAGACAAGCATGAACAAAGACAAAGGAGCCTGGCAGAGCACTAGAGACATACCTCTCCCCCTGGTTACACTCAGCACTACTGGGCATCTACAGAATACTGCTGAGGTTTGATGCACCTATGGAAGTAAGTGTGAAGAGAAAGAAAAGGAAATTAGGGCAGGTAGATGTGTAGTTAAAGACAGGTGTGAGAGAAAGAGAGAAAAAAGAGAGAGAGAGAGAGAGAGAGAGAGAGAGAGAGAGAGAGAGAGAGAGAGGAGGTGGAGGAGAAAATGAACAAAGATTAAGAGAATTCTTGGGATGGATGCCTTTTAGCAGATGAAGGGCCTTGCTTTTCTGAGACCAGAGGTTAAATAGAGGATCACAGGTTGATAAACATTTATATTAGGAGAAGAAAATGAGGTCCCTTCTACCTAATGGCTTTACTTCTGTGAA
>PVJN01042125.1:0-18412 GCA_004026805.1 Lasiurus borealis | reverse complement strand
ATAACAATATTATTTAAAACACACTTCTGGTGAAAAATGTTTGATGAGTGAAAACTAAAAGGAAAGGTGAAGTTTCTAAGACCAAAGGAAATTTAGATTATCAGCAAGTTCCCTGGTTAGTATAAAAATATTTGGAGAAGCATGAAATCCATGGCAATAGATAAACTAGAAAGAAAGAAAGGCTGAGGGAGAAGAACCATTTGAGGTACACTTGTGCATTGCAGACTCTCTCTTTCAGAAGGATGACCAGTATGATTGTTCCTAATTCTGATTGAGTGTCGTCTCAGAAGTGTCCTCCAGGGAAGACAATAGCCAGATGATGGAGAATATTATGAGACATGGAAACAAAAAAAGGGCACAAATGTCTAGACAGTAGCTAAACTAGTCTTTGATCCTACCTTAAGTGAGATAACATAATAAAATTTTTATTTTGGTACAATAACAATGGTAGCAGTATGGGTCAAAAGGTGGATAGATTTTGGGTGGAGAGAACTACTAAAGAAACTACTAAAATATTCAACATGACAGATTATAAAAGGATTTATGTGAGACATTGTGGGTGATATAGAATAGAGACTCTGCATTTTGTTATTCTATATAATAAAAGCCTAATATGCAAATCAACTGAACTGCAGAATGAGTGGTCATTACAATGCACATTGACCACCAGGGGGAAGACCCTCAATGCAGAGCTGCTCCCAGATTGCAGGCCCAGGCCAGCCAAGGCAGGTACCAGTGGAGAGCCCCCTGATTGCCCTGCTGGTTGCCTTGCAGAGGGAGGCGACTGGAGGTGGCAATAGGGGGTGGGGCTGGTGAGCGTGTGGCACCAGGCCAGCCAAGATGGATGCCAGTGGGAACCCCCCAATTGTCCTGCCAGTCACCCCACAGATTGGCCCTAATTACCAGCCAGACTTAGGAACCCTACCTGTACATGAATTTCACACACTGGGTTTCTAGTGTTGTTATAAAGAGTGTTAGGATTTATCCTGGCAGTTTGAACGCAGGATTTACTAGGATTTATTTTAGTTTGTCCCCCCCCCTTTTTTTGGAGGGGGGGGAGCACTAGCATCTGTCCTTATTACTAGTGCATGGCCTTTCTAGGATCTCAGTGGGAATCACAGCATATTTGCCAATGTGACTGTCTTCTGAAATCTCAGCTCTCCAGCCTTTCACCAGTTGTTTTCTCCTGAGCCTTCTACAGTCCATCATGTGCATATACATTAGTAACTGGCCAAGGAAAAGGGATTTCCTTACATGTATTCTTGGGGCTCCTTTTCAGGACTATATACTTCAAATCTGGGCTGTCTTGGAATTAGTTATGTCTTTCCCATTTACCTCCAAGCAACATACGCCATGACTATTTTAAATAGACAATGTTTGCTTGAATATACTTATATGTTAACCATTTACTTTTTTACTATTCCTTCATGCAATTCAGGTCATCCTTAGATTATTTTCCTTCTTCAGGCACATTACCTAATTCAAATAACTTAAACTCATCTTTCACCTACCACTTACTTTGGGAAATAGTTATTTTAGCTAAGGTTTCAGGGCAACAGAGCTTTTCACTTTCATTGTTTGAGGTTTCAATTTAAATTCTGGTTTTTTTTGTCATCCTTGGAGTTTTTCTTATTTATTGGGAGCCAAACAATGCAATGAAATTCTATTTATTCAGACTTTTGCTGTTCCATGTAGAGTGCCAATTGGAGTGTCTTCTTGTTACAGTGGATATCCATCATTATAATTGTAACTAGAAGCTCAGTGCATAAAATTCATGCATGGGAGGTAGACGGGGCTGGGGAGTGGGCTATCCCTCAGGCCAGCCTGCTACCTTTACAATCTGGGACCCCTTGAGGAATGTCTGACTGCCCCTTTAGGCCCAATCCAAGAAGGATTGGGCGTAAACAGGCAGTTGGACATACCTCTCACAATCCAGGACTGATGGCTCCCAACCTGCCTGCCATCCTAATTGCCCCTAACCACTTCTGCCTGCCAGCCTGATCACCCCCTAACCCCTCCCCTGCCAGCCTGATTGATGCCTAACTGCTCCCCTGCCAGCCTATTTGCCCCTAACTGCCCTCTCCTATAGGCCTGGTCACCCCTAATTGTCCTCCCCTGCAGGCCTGGGTCCCTCCCAACTGCCCTTACTTGCAGGCCCAGTCATGCCCAACTTCCCTTTTCTGCCAGTCTAGTCACCCCCAACTGCTCTCTCTTGCAGGCTTGGTCCCTGCCAACTGCTCTGCCTTGCTGGCCATCTTGTGGTGGCCATCTTGTGTCTACATGGGGCAGGATCTTTTGACCACATGGGAGCAGTCATCTTGTGTGTTGGTCAATCTGCATATTGCTCTTTTATTAGATAGGATAGAGGCCTGGTGCACAGGAGGTGGCCAGCTGGTTTCTCCTGAAGGGTGTCCTGGATCAGGGTGGGCATTCTCTTGGGGTGTGGGGTGGCCTGGGTGAGGGGCCTGTGGTGGTTTGCAGGCAGGCCATGCCCTCCAGCCACCCGAATGGAGGCCCTGGTATCTGGGACTTATTTATCTTTTGCAATTGAAACTTTGTAGCCTGGAGCACAGTCAAGCCTCCTGCTGCAAAGCCATTGAAACTTTGTTGCCTTAAGCAGAGGCCTGGGTGCTTAGCTTCCTCCATCACTAGGGGCAACCCAAGCCTCTCTTCTGCTCTCTCTGTGGCCATAGCCATCTTGGTTGGGTTAATTTGCATACTCGCTCTGATTGGCTGGTGGGCATAGCTGGTGGGTGTGGTTTGTGGGTATAGCGGAGGTACAATCAATTTGCATATTACTCTTTTATTAGATTGCGTAATAATGATGTTAGCATTTTAATGAAGGTTAATTTTAGGTTCTTAAATGAGAATGGAATATCTCCAACTGTAGTGGACTGGAGGCCCATCATACTAGTATATGCAACAATCTCAGGGAGAGAATGCCCAACCCCCTTTGCTTAAATTTTAACCCATTTCCCATTGCATTTTTTATGAGCCACATTAAAAATCTCATAAAATTTGTCACCTTTTAAAAATGCTAATAGTTTCCTTCTGACCTAGCACATTCCTGGGCTAAAAGAAATTTAATTATCAACTCCTGACTTAAAGCATGTATAACTACCCTCCTTCTTCCCCCCCCCCCAACATAGATAGATATAAATTCTTGTTAGTCCAGTTTGGTAATAAATACCTAAAATAGTAATAAATGGTAAAAATCATTTAGCAGTTATTGATAATTTCATTTTCATATTTATTCATACATTTAAATTTTCTAAAATAAAAATTCAATGATGGCAAAATGGTACATTTAAAAATAGATGATATTCCAATAACTAAACATATAAGAAGCACAAACAGGTAGTTTGTATAGTGAAGTAGAAATGGCTCATAGTAGGTCTTCCTAGCTAGTCCCAAATTGGAAAACCATCTGTAGAAATGATGGGCCTGGTTTGATTCCTAACATTTTAGCAATGGACAGGTCTTTAGGGTCATATCATTGTAGTCCCTCTCATATAATAGTTGAATAGAATGTGTCACATATAAAGTGATTTAATCACTTGAATACAGAATATATTTTTCAAATATCATATGATATGTTTTATTCCCTGGTCATTATCTGTGAGTATGTTTGATGACTTCACTACAATAGAGTTCTGTGGGTGAATATGATGTTTTATGCTTGTTCATAGCAATTGCTCGGTGAGCATTTGTTGAACCAGTCAAGCTGGCCTTTAAGCTTCACAGAGGCTGGGATAGTATCTGCAGGACCGTATTTTGTTTATTATTAAGAACCCAGACATAGCTGATCTCTATTGAGCAAACATGGACTGTCCTAGATATGTGTATGAGTGGTACTGTTGCCAACTATTTTTTCTATTTTGGATGTTTCTTTCCTCATCAGACTTCCCTAGGTTTTCATATCCATCACAGCTGCTCCCAGCCTGTGGAATGAGGAATTGGTCTGGATTGCTGACACTGGTCTGGCCAGAGGCCTGAGATCTGGGGAATGTGCCACTTTAGCCACAAGGAGGAGCTGTGGCTCTAGTCTATTGAAACCTCTCAGCTGGGGATAAGGAGGGTGGGTTGAGGAGGGAAGCTAGGGCTTTGAGACTCCATCTTTATGTCCTTTGGGGGCATCAGTTGTAGACATCCCAATAATATTAAACTAAAATCTTTTTCAAATTGATTTCCCTTTGTCTTGCACCAATGCCTGTATTCTCTTTTAGCAATCTGTTTGCTCTAAACCCAGCCAAGTCTTATTATACTCTCAATATAGAGGCAGACGCTGGTTGTTCCTTGTATAGTTTCCTCAACACCCTTTCCAGTGTCTGGCTCTGAAACTGCATCACAACCATGCACTTTAAATAATGGGCATTATTCCATCCATGCAGTTGGGCAAATGCCTCCAATGAGCCTAGACAGTGAGGGGAAGTGGAATTTTGAGTGATGTCCTGCCTGACTGAGCAGGGAAGGAAGGAGGAAATGGTCTGTGGCCGACAGGAGTCCTGGGAAGGAGGAGGATAGAGAGAGAAACTGTGTAACGAGGAAGGCAGCTAATAGCAAAAGAGCAGCTGCCAGAGGAATAACCCATTCCTGTCCATTGAAATCCATCCTTTATTAGAATCTATATAAGGCATGAAAGAGGAAGGAAGGATTGTCCCCTGCGGCAAGGGAAACTGTCAGAGACAATGACATCATAGGCCAAACCACCAACCAAGGCCAAAGAAACCAGAGCCCAGCCCCCCTGCCAGAATATCCCAGTTAGAAGACGCCACTCATCTTGATTCCACCATGGGCTGCAAGCTGCTCTGCTGTGTGGCCCTCTGTCTCCTGAGAACAGGTGAGTCTTGGGCTCGAATGGCTGACCTTGGATTCTTCTAAGCCATTCCCCTGTGGCTGCAGCAATACCCTTTTTTCTGGGCTTTGTCTGAATTTTGTCCCTTTCCCCCAAACAGTCCTCATGGACACTGGAATTACTCAGACGCCAAGACACCTGGTCATGGGAATGAGAAATAAGAAGTCTTTGAAATGCAAACAACATCTGGGACATAATTCTATGTATTGGTATAAACAGAGTGCTCAGAAGCCACCGGAGCTCATGTTTACGTACAACTATAAGGAACTCATTGAAAATAACACTGTCCCGAGCCGCTTCTCACCTGAATGCCGGGACAACTCTCAGTTATACCTTCACGTGGAAGCCCTGGAGCTAGAAGACTCTGCCGTGTACCTCTGTGCCAGCAGCAAAGACACAGCCTTGCAGAGTCACCTTCTGCCTGTGCAGAAACCTTCTGGGTCCAGTCAGGAAACTGTGGGCAACCGAGACTGGGTTCAGCATTTCCCGCAAGAGCCCAAACAGAAATCTCAGAGCACAATGCTGCCTGTCACTTCACTGGCTATGGCAAAGTTAAATCCCATGCAGACACTAATGGCCGGTGGCGAGGCCTTGTCTTGAATATGACTATGCCTGGACAGAAATGTTCAAGTTCTTCATTTTCTTCCTATCAGCTTGCGCCCTGGGAAATTTTTCATGAGGCACCTCACATCCTGGTCACAGCAGGCCTACCAAGCCTGCTTCTAATAGGCACCTTTCCCTGACTGCTCTTCCCAACCAAGTTAGGCCCGGACCACAGCCCTGATCCCAGCTCCAACCCTTTACAAAACACCCCTTTCCCTCACCTTGTGGCTTTGTCAGTTCCCACCACTGAGGATAATAGTTTCCTCAACCAGTTTGATTGTTTTTCTCTTCAGTCTCTTGATCAGAACTGTGAGTCACAGAGTCCATGCCTCTAGATCGTGGCTCTGAATTGGCCATTGGAGAAGACAGTGGACCCTGCTTGTTGTTCACGTCTTCACACCCAGCCTTGCTGTCCTAATGGCCACATTCTCTAAGGACCCTTCTGTAGCTACACTATTTTATGTAAGGCCTTCCAGCCTTCATGCTCCGGAACACATGGAGCTGAGCCAGGGGCATCACGTGTCTGCACAGGCACTAAGACTCAGGGTGCCAGCCCTTACCTAAGAACGCCAAAGCATTGAGTTGGGGAATACCCCGACTCCCTAACTTGCCAGGTGTACCAGGCTGCTCTGTGTTGTGGCCTTGGAAGCCGTTGAGTCCAAGAAACAGAAAGAAGCTTTTGATGGGAGCTTTGCAATTCCAGATTGTCAGTGTTTTTTTCATCTGGACCACGAACAGAAGCCATGAATGTGCAAGTCAAGCAGCTGCCAAGATCCCTATTGTAGAGATAAAAAAGAAGCTGGTCTTTGAATGTTCTTAGAAAGTGAACCACTTGCCAATGTACTGGTATCAACAAAACCCAGGACTAGGCCTAAGACTGATCCATTGGCCAGTGCTGAATTTATAGGCAAAGGAGATATGCTTAAGGGCTGACTCAAAAAAACAGTTACTATTAAAAATTCCCTCTAATAGAGTTTAGACAAGCTAGACTTGATCCTTTATCCTGGATTGGGTATTTGTCCTCTACTTTCAATAACAGGGGTGCACAGCTATAGTCACTGTCTGTCCATGCACTCTCTCCAGCTCCTGGTAGTCTTTCTGTGCATCCTAGTTCTGTAGTTGAATCCTTATCAGATTCTGTTTTCCCTAGTCCCTTTGTTTATTTTTTTATTTATTCAGACTGGCCACTACCTCCTAGCAGACTAAGTAGAGAGGGTTAGGATATTTTGTTTCCTATTTGTGCATCAGAGAAAAACATACAGAAAATTAATTACATACACATACATGCTCAGAACTGGGGAAATGGGCATTATATTATTATCATTGAGCAGAGGCAAGAGAGGATCTCTGAAGAGAGAATAGAAAGAAATTCTCCAGCAGTGTGGGAACAATAACTAATATATTTTTTTTAATTGGAGGGGGATGTTAAGTTGATTAGTGGGCACCTTGCAAAGAGGTCTGTCTAAATTATCTGCCTTAAACTAACTGTTGGGGTCATCAAAGATAAAGCAACTTCTGCTACCTGGCTAGCATGGTTCAGTGGTTGAGCATTGAACTATGAACCAGGAGGTCACAGTTCGATTCTGGATCAGGGCATATGCCTAGGTTGCAGGCTCAGTCCCCAGTGGGGGGCATGCAGGAGGCAGCCAATCAATGATTCTCTCTTATCACTGATGTTTCTATCCCTCTCTCCCTCTCCGTTCCTCTCTGAAATCAATAAAAGATATTTTAAAAAAACAACGTCTGCTAATTATTAATCATAAAAAAATCCTTGGGATGCCCTAGCCAGTGGATAGAGTATGCGGACTGAGAAATCTCCGTTATGATTCCGGCCAAGGGCATGGCACGTACCTCAGCTGCAAGCTTGATCCCTGGTCCTGGAAGGGGCACATGTGGTAGGCAACCAATTGATGTGTCTCTATCACAATGATGTTGTTCTCTGAGTCTCCCCACCTCCACTTCTGTTCTTTAAAAAATCAGTGGAAAAATATCCTCAGGTGAGGATTAACAATAACAACAAATCCTTGGGAGTCTATCTGCACTCCATCTCCAGGACCACCTTTTTTTTCTCTTACAATACAAAATCCCAAATCAGCTAGAACTGGATTTTTGTACCTTTAAATTAAAGAAGAAAAACACAGTGCAATAAGCAAATGGTAAAATCGTTCCTAATTTAAACACATCCCAGGACTCTTGCCCTCTTGTATTGTGGCTAACTATAAATCTTGGTTACTGCCAAAACCCAACACATGGGGGCACTGTGGAACTGCTGAACTCCAAAAGTTTCTGGAGCAGAGCTAGGGATCTGAGCTAGCTGCCTGGGACCAAGAGGGTTAAGCAACAGCCTTGTTTGGTGTTTTTATCTGCTATAAGACTTAATACCATAAACACTAATTTGCAGGTGCTGTCCCAGCAGGGTGTCATGAATTTCAACAGAGCAGAGATTAAGGAGCTCACTAAGCTTGCAAGAGAAAGTGAAGAGTGTAGAGTTGGTAGGAGGCAGCCTGCATGTCCTGGGAGAGGGTCAGGTAGAGGAACAATTGCCTCATGGAAAAGCAAAGGGGCTGTGGGGACCAGCATGCTACCTAAACCTAGCCCACCTCCACCAGCCCCTCCAACCACACATATCATGCAAGAAGTTTTGCAGGGCCTAACTGGTTTGGCTCAGTGGATAGAGCGTCGGCCTGCAGACTCAAGGGTCCCCAGGTTTGATTTCAGTCAAGAGCATGTACCTTGGTTGTGGGTACATCCCCAGTAGGGGATGTGCAGGAGGCACTTGGTTGATGTTTCTCTCTCATCAATGTTTCTGACTCTCTATCCCTCTCCCTTCCTCTCTGTAAAACAATCAATAAAATATATTGTTTAAAAAAGAGGCTTTGCAGGACAACACAGGGTGCCTAGATCAGCTGAACCAGGGACCTGGCAAAGGATGACAATGACATCAGAGCAGTGACATCACTGCCTAACTTCCAATCAGAAGGTGCACAGAATGTTAGTTGTTAGAGGACCGGAACTCTGAACAAGGAGATTCCTGTCCAGTTCTGCCCCACCCTGCAATGGGCTCCAGGCTCTTCTGCTGTGTGGCCCTTTGTCTTCTGGGAGCAGGTATGTCCTTGGCATGGTGGGTCATCTGTTCTAAACCTAAAAGCACCTGAATCTAAGGCAGCATCAAGGTCCCTCCCCTATTCTTTTTCCAGCTTCTGTCTCCTTCCCTCACAGGCCCGGTGGATTCGGAAGTCACCCAGACTCCAAGGCACCTGACAAAAGCCAGAGGACAGACAGTGACACTGAGATGTTACCCTATCTCTGGGCACTTAGCTGTATCTTGGTATCAACAGGCCCAGGGCCAGGGTCTCCAGTTCCTCACTGAGTACTACAACAGGGAGGAGGGAGCAAAGGGAAACATCCCTGATCGATTCTCAGGGCAACAATTCGATGACTACAGCTCCAAGTTGACCATGAGCTCGCTGGAGCTGAAGGATTCTGCCCTGTATCTCTGTGCCAGCAGCTTAGCACAGCCCTGCAGAGTCACCTGTGTTCTGTGCATAAACCTCCCTGGCCCAGCATAGAGCAGTACTGACAGGGCTGTGGGAACCTAGGGATACAGTGATACTGCAGGGTGACTTGGGGCCCTGGAAAGTGTAGCCTCGGGCTCTTCTGAGACAAAGGCCAGAGGACATATATTAACACTGATATGTTCCTGAGAAGACAAAAAGATCTGGTCAGATGCTACATCAACATGTTCACTCCCAAAATAGTTTCCTTGTCTGGCACACTATGTGGTAAAAGTAGAAGAAGGATCTGTAATGTAATAGCTCTTCCCCTCTTTTGGGAGGGTGAAGAGCTCATGTGAGGATCAAAATTGTTGGTTAAATGTGTGGTTTAGAAGATAAAAACCACAGGAATTTGGTCTACATAATTTATGGAAAAGAAATTGAAATTTGGAGAAAGTATACTAGTAAGAGAGAAAATATGGATAAAGATGGTTGAAAATAGAGAGAAAGCTAAAGTTTTTAAAAAACTGTTATTTGTAACATGATGATTTTCTGGAAATTTTCAATGTCCAGAAAATATAAAGCAAGGCCTTATGGCAACTGCCATCCAGTGGTGAGCCCCAGGTGAGGCCATCAGCACACAAGATGACAATGTGAGAACCCTGCAGTTGATTCTGACTTCTTTCTTCTTGATTTCTTGTCCCAATCTTGCCTCTTTGGGGTACAGTAAAGTACCTCTTAAAACACAAATGAGGTCATGCCCCCTGACTATAAAACAGGCAAAAATGCTCCAATTCCCCCACAAATAAATTCTGTTTTTCTGGATTAGCTTTGTAATACATCACCATCCTAATTCAGTGACCTTCAGAGCATCCCTTCTTGGCAGTCTCAGATGGGTCCTACTTTGTGACTAATCAACTCTTTGCAACATTTCCTAAAACACAGATGACCCAATGGTCTTTAAATCCTCTGGATTTGCTCTTGCTATTCCCATAGCATAGAAGACCCTTCCCTTCTCCACAGATACTACTCCTCTTTTGAGCATGGACTCAGCCATGCCTTCCTCTTGGCATCTTGCCCTGATTTTTCCACAATACTGTATTACTCATTAGTCTGCTCTGGCTGCTGTAACACAATGCCATTAGACAGGGTGGCTTCGACAACAGACATTCATTTTCCCACAGTTCTGGAGGTTGGGAATCCAAGATTAAGGGGCTAGGATAGGTTTCTAGGGAAGGTTCTTGTGTGCTCACATGGTCTTTCCTCTGTGCTTGCCCAGATACGTAGAAAGAGCTCTCTGGGATCTATTCCTCTTTGATAAGGCCACTAGTCCTAAGAGATTAGGGTCCCAACCTTATTACCTCATTTCCCTTAATTACCTCCCTGGAGGCTCTATTTTCAGGTACATTAGCATTGGGGGTGTGGACTTCAACATATGAATTTGGGGGGCAAAATTCCATTCATAACGACTACATCCTCTTTACTTTCATAGGAAAAACTAAATTATAATGAGTGCTCTTTGATACATGTGAAATGAATAATAAATGAAAGCAGTCAATGCCCACTGAGGTGTAACACTGGTCATTCTGGGCGAGCATGGCTTTCCACAACCCTGCGTGTGATCTCAGCAACATGTTCTCATAGCCGGGAGTGATGACAAGCCATTTAAAGTGCCCCGAGTGAATCTAAAGCTGAAGATGCCACTGCTTTGTCAGGTATAGAGAAAAGTATGTTACAGTGTATTTGTCCAGTTTCACGATCCTGTAAAAAAAAAAAATTCCCTCCGTAGACCTGGCTCCATGAGGACGTAAATGTGGGCCTGAGTTCTGCTTCAGAGAGTCCGCAAGCCCTAAAGAGCTAATCAAACAGGCAAATATTTTCTGGTGAGGCCAAGAGGTGGCCCACATTTGACACTGGAAGGTAAAAGGTGTCCTGGGAGGTGGCAGCTGGGGTACCATGGGCAGTGGGGTGGAGGTCAGTCAGGTGAGAAGTTTAACACAGAAATGAGTAGCTCTTCCCATTAGTTTTGCACCACTGAATACACTCACAGCTGAGAATTAGCCTCACAAATAATTCTCTATGACTGAGTTTCAAACTTAACGACCGAGTAAATTTGAAAAGTTTACTTAAAAATGTTTTTGCACTTACAGTCCACCACACCTTTAAAGACATATCTTGCCATCATCAAAGATATTTCTCATAAATGAGCCTAAAAAACTGATTTAAAAATTGCTGTGCTCAGTAATAGGACTTTGCTATACTTAAAGGATGTGTGTGTGTGTGTGTGTGTGTGTGTGTGTGTACACACAAAAAATGGAAAAAGTTTTTCTCCGGTGGGTATTTATTAGAGGTGCCTTGTCACTGAGTAGGGTTTGTAGGCAATTCTAGGTAATGACAGCACTTGTCAGCCCAGGCAGGTATACTGGGTCTACCTTAACTAGAGCTCACAAGGAGGCGCTGTGGACTCACAGTAGGGCTGTTTGTTTCAAGATGTTTTAAGTAGGTAAACTATATAAACCTTCTTTATACAAATGTGCTATCTAGAGTGTGGTAATAATTACTTTAAATATAAATTTGGGAATATAGAGACCTGATTAATAGGAGGAGCTATGAAACAGACTGTTTCTAGGCTGGGTCCACTGTTGAGCTTTATGACCTGAATTATTCTGCTGTCTCTCCCATTTTTTTTTTTTTTTTTTTTTTTTTTTTGCAAACTGATTGCAGCAATTATTTCCTTCTTAATACAAACTTTGGTTCATACAAACTTTTGCCTCTAAAACAAAGGGTGGATTTGAAGATCAATCCTAAATCAGCCAGTCTGGGAAAACATTGGCATCAGGGAATGGGAGGGGAGGGGACTTTGGGGGAAGGGGACTTCTGCTCTTAATGGAGAGAAATGTGATGCATGCAACTATGGATAGCCAGCCACTGGGAGGCACTGTGGACCCAGTAAGCTGCCCTAGGAGGGGTTGAAGGAGTGGCCCAGGAGAAGACGGTTTAAGGGAACTTTGGGGCTACATGCCTGCACTGGGGAAGCAGTTTGAGTTAAACAGGCAAATGCCTGTGGGCCCTGGGGCCTGTGAAATTCACACAGACTCCTCACTGTCCAGGATGTGCACATGTGCTTGAGCCTCAGTATGAACCAAGGAGCCAGTCTCCCTGACACAGTCTCCCCTGCCAGGGTTAGAGGGTGATGTAGGGGTTGGGGCCACAAGGGCTGGGGAATTAGGGTGAGGCAGGGGCATGTAAAGGGGAATAAGGTAAATTGTAGATTTGTGGGGATAGCTCTACCTGCAGCCACCCTTTGCAGAGGGGCTGTGCAGGACAGGGAATGGTGAATAGTATAGCTGACCCTGGGACCAAGGGGTATAGCAGGCCACGAGGGAGCCCACATGAGAGCAGTGATGTCATAGTCACATGTTCCTATGAGGGACTGGGAGGTGCAGAACTTTAGACTGCTCACCCCAGGAGACTCCTCCCTGAATTAGAAGATGTCTTGGGATGCTGCCATGGTCCCCAGGCTTCTCTGCTGTGTGGCTCTTTGTCTCCTGGGAGCAGGTGAGCTCTGGGCACTGGTTGTGAGCCTCTGATCTGGGTTTGCCATCCCTAAAATACCAGCCTGCTGGTGATGGCGGCAGCGGCAGGCTTCCCTGTGCCCTGCCCTGAGCTCCCTCTGCCTCCTTCCCAACAGGCTCAGTGGATTCTGGAGTCACGCAGACCCCAAAACACCTGATCAAAGCAAGAAAACAGGAAGTAACACTGAGCTGTTCCTATATCTCTGGGCACTTATCCGTGTACTGGTACCAACAAGCCCAGAACCAGGGCCCCCAGTTCCTCACTCAGTATTACAACAGGGAGGAGAGGACAAAAGGAAACATCCCTGACCGATTCTCAGTTACCCAGTTCAGTGACTATCGCTCTGAGCTGAACATGAGCTCGCTGGAGCTTATGGACTCGGCCCTGTATCTCTGCGCCAGCAGTACTGCCACAGCCCTGCACGCTAGGCAGCCTGCTATACAAAAAGCTTCCTCCCCAGCTCAGGAAGCTACCGCAAGGGTGGGAGCTGCCAGCCACACATGCGCAGGCCTGAGCAGAGCAGACTGCCTCTCCCAAGAGTCCTTCTGCAGCTTCTAGATGTGATGTGTATTTATGCTCACAGAAATCATACCACAGAAGTACTTTTTTTTTTTACCCGTTTCTCTATCTGATGGTAAGTAACATTCCCAGGTCTCATATTCCATAACCTGCAGAGCAAGAAATCAAACTCAAGTCTGTTTCTCAGTTCCTATGGTGGTCCCCCAGCCCCCAGCACTGTCCCACATTTGGTTTCCCTTTTCCAGGTCCAGATTATAGGCCTGGGAAGATTTCTCATCATCTGTGATTGTTGTAACCTCTCCCCTGACAGCTTCAGGAACATTTGACTTCAAGGCAATGCATATCCATTGACCCATTATTGTCACAACAAAGAAAGGCATTATTTTCTACACTGTAGCTGTCCCTTCCCCCCACGTAGGCTATTTGACATCTTTCATGGGGGCTGTGTGAGCAGAAAGCTTTCCAGATGTGTTTTCCCAGCTGCAGAAAAAAAGGGAATGAAATATTTGCCACGAGAAGAGCAGTCTTCCTGCATGGGACACAATGGATACAAAAGGAAGGAAGAAGAATAACTGTTACTCCTTCCTTTGTTCTTTTTGTTCAATAATTTCTGCTCCTATATTTTGTACAAGGAATTGTATCACATAAAACAGAAAATACAAATGTTTCTTTTTGCTGCCTTTGAAAGTTTTAAGGTCTAAGTGGTAAAGTCTACTGATTTAAACGTGAATCTCTTCCAGAAACACCCTCATAGAAACACCCAGATCAATGTTTAACCAAATATCTGCACACCTCATGGTCCAGTCCCGCTGACATATTTAATTAACCATCAGACCATCTCCCAGGGTTGTATAAAGACACAATAAGGTTAAAATAGGACATAATTGGAATCTGGATCTTGAGTCCCTTTTTAATCTCTTGACAGCTTTTCTTACCATATCCTATGTGCAAAGTAGATACAGACACACTTTGTCTAGAAACTCTACATAGTTCAGGATTTTAGAAGTCACATTAATGCAAATATTTATGCCTGATGATCCATTAGATCAGTGATTCTCGATCTTTCTAATGCCGCAACCCTTTAATACAGTTCCTCATGTTGTGGTGACCCCCACCATAAAATTATTTTCATTGCTACTTCATAACTGTAATTTTGCTATGTTGTGAATTGTAATGTACATATCTGTGTTTTCTGATGGTCTTAGGCTCTGTCGTGACCCACAGGTTGAGAACCGCTAGCAGGGTCTGACCCACAACATGAGGAACTGTATTAAAGGATCGAGGCATTAGAAAGGTTGAAAACCACTGCATTAGATGATATTCACTAGAGCATGTAACATACATCTGTTTTTAGGCATTTAAAATTACTATTACTGATCCAATATGGCGGCATAGGTAAACACCTACCCTGCTGCCTCGCAGAACAATTTCAAAACTACAACTAAAAGACAGAACGGACATCATCCAGAACCACAAGAAAGCTGGCTGAGTGGAAGTTCTACAACTAGAAGGAAAGAGGGGGGCTCACAGAGACCCAGAGGAGCTGCAAAAAGCTGAGGTATGGAGACACGCGTGTGGAGAAAGCGGGTGCCAGGGAACCTGGCTGGCTTTCTCTGGTGGGAGGGAAACAGAGACTCTCAATGGCATTGAACCCCTTATCTTACGACACTAAACCCCTGATCCAGCCAAAACTCATACAGGGGGAGTTTGGACTGTGACAAGAGAGAAGTGCATGGACATTTAGGGGAGTCGCAAAGAGATCAGAAGTCTGGTGGTGCACACAGCACTACATGCAGAGGGCTGACTGCTGATTGTGCCATTGACTTTCATGAGTGGGTAGGAGACAGACCCTCCCAACTGCACCACTTCTAACTCCACTAAACCTCAGTTTCATATGGAGATCCAGATTCATATGGGTCCTGGAGCGTAGGGGAGCTGGAAGGGCAGTGGTCTAGAGGCACTGTGTGTGCACACAGGGAAGGCTCCAGAGAGACACGTGAGACCCAGGGGCCATGTAGGGTGGGCCTGACTGGAAGGCAAGGTGGTCCGTTGAGCCCTCAGACTCCATCCCTCCCAAGCTCAACAGAGAGGCTTTTGCAGTTTTGCAAGTCTGGTATCATAAGGCTGAATCCAACATAGAAGTTTTCTCGGCATAGTGAAAATGCAGAGGCAAAGGAAGAGATCACAAACAAAAGAAATGGAGGAAAACAAATGACTGGATATAGAGTTCAAAACCATGCTTATAAGGTTTTTCAAGAATATCCTAGAAAAGTTGGATAAAGTTAGTGAGACCCAAGAGGAGATGAAAAAGAAGCAACTAGAGATGAAAAAGGACCAACTAGAGATGGAAAAAGACCAACTAAAGATGGAAAAGGACCAACTACAAATTAAACATACACTCACTGAAACAAAAAAATATTATACAGAGACCTAACAGCAGACTAGAGGAAGGCAAGAATCAAGTCAAAATTTTGAAATAGAAAGAATCAGAAAACACTCAACTGGAAAAGCAAGAAGAGAAAAGAATCCAAAAATATGAAGATAATGTAAGGAGACTCTGGGACAGCTTCAAGTATACCAACATCAGAATTATGGGGGTGCCAGAGGAAGAGAGAGAGCAAGATACTGAAAACCTATTTCAAGAAATAATGACTGAAAATTTCCCACATCTGGTAAAAGAAATAGACTTACAAGTCCAGGAAGCACACAGAACCCCATATAAAAGGAATCCAAAGAGGACTACACCAAGACACATCATAATTAAAATACCAAGAGCAAAAGACAAAGAGAGAATATTAAAAGCAGCAAGAGAAAAACAATTCATTACCTATAAGGGAGCACCCATATGACTGTCAGCTGATTTCTCAATAGGACCAATGCAGGCCAGACGGGAGTGGCAAGAAATATTCAACATGATGTATAGCAAGAACCTACAACCAAGAATACTCTATCCAGCAAAGCTATCATTCAGAATTGAAGGGCAGATAAAGAGCTTCATAGATAAGAAAAAGCTAAAGGAGTTCATCAACACCAGACCAGTATTATATGAAATGCTGAAAGGTACTCTTTTAGAAGAAGAAGAAGAAGAAGAAGAAAAAGGTAAAAGATAAAAAATTATGAGCAACAAATACATATCTATCAACAAGTGAATCTAAAAATTAAGTGAATTAAAAATTTGATGAACATAATAAACTGGCGAATATTATAGAATCAGGAGCACAGAAAGGGAGTGGACTGATAATTCTCAGGGGGAAAGAGGTGAGGGGTGTACAGGCAGAGACTGGACAAAAATCATACATCTATGGATGAGGTCAATGGGAGGGAGGTAAGGGTAGAGGGAAGGGTGGGAGCCAGTTGGAGGGGAGCTATGGAGGGGAAAAAAGAGAAACAAATGTAATAATCTGAATAATAAAGATTTAATTAAAAAAAATAAAATGACCATTACTGATGTGAATTATATACAATGAATATTACAGACTTTAAGTGAAGAGAGCAATGACTTTTGAATAATATACAGGGTGTCCTAAAAATGTACACACACTTTGAATAATCATAAATTCCATTGGGTTAAATCTGAAAAGAAAGAAACATCAATTGAACTATCCACTGTTAAAGTGCATGTACATTTTTGGGGATACCATGTAATAATAAAAGCAAAATATGCTTATTAGACTGGACCTGGGAAGTCCAGGTCCTGGATGCCAGCAGCCAGGGGAAGGAAGGCCTGCTCTTGCACAAATTTCATACATCGAGTCTCTAGTATAGATATAAATGCTTTTAACAATTCCTCATAAAGCTAGATAACATTTTCATCACCCAGAGAGTTCTCTCATGTCCCTTTACGATGCCTCAATCCGTCACTGACAACCAATGACATGATTTCTATCTCCAGCTATTAGTTTTGCTTAGGCATCTTTTAAATATATATTTATCATCTCTACCTATTAAAACAAATCCTCATTAGTGCACAGCTAAGTATTTAAGAGCATGAGGTACTCCTGGAAAGCATTATGGATAAAGACACCTGATCCACGTCAACAACAATTCTACCTGAGACTAGATGGTTTGATAGAATGACCCTCAAAAGGTCTTTCCAGCTGGTAAAGCTATTTTTTATAAATGTATTTACTGATTTTCACTCATTCCTTGCACCCATTCATTCCAATTACATTGTAATGATATTTTGACAAAAAGCCATCATATCTAAGAAAATGCTTTTGAATTCCCATCAGATATACAGGTAGCCTGGGTCATGTTTACACATTGTGAGCTGGGGCTGAGGTCCATGGGGAAAGTGACTTCATGGAGAGATTATTTTGCATCAGAAAGAGGTTCCCTTCACCTTGATCTCAGGGTCTGATCCACAAAACAGGAATCTTGAGCTGGAAAATCCCCTTTTGTGTTCTGGGCTTGCGTGGGCACCATTATTCTGTGCTGTGTGTCCTTCCGTGTCCAGGACCAGAGAAGTCCTGGGGGTGAACATGGAGCCCATTTGTTGGCTGGCCAGGCCCCAGTTCAAGGCTTGTCGCTGTGCTTTCAACATCAGTCTCCTCCTCCAGTTCTGAGTTTAGATTCTGTGTCCTCCTCTCCTAGGCCTGGATGTGGTTGTGCAAAAGAGAAATCAGCACCCTGGGAGGTGACCACAGATTTGAAACTAAAACTCATGTAGTTGAGACCAGATACACAACTGGCAGAATCCAGGGTCCAAATAGTAATACTTTGAAGATAATGACAGCAGGGCATTGAAGCAAGTGTGGGGTCCTTCTAAGCATGGGACTGTGTGTAGATTAGCTACAACTACATTATATTTATTATTTAATTAATGTCAGTGGTACTTCACAAGGAGATAGTCCCTGTGGAATGGATATCTTAAACTATAAAATAACTTTTTTTTTTCACTCACTCACCTTGGAGTTGGCCACATCTCCCCATGGCCCTCGCATATCTGTAATCCATGATGCCAGTAGGTCATCTGCAGAGCTGAACAGCCACAAAGAAAGGCTAGTCACAGGTATGAGCTGGATCTGCTTGCCATTGTGTCACCCCAAACATGGGAAGCAAATGCTCTGGGGAATATGAAGGTGTTCTGGCTGCATTTGGCTGGTGTCCCATCTGACAGTGAACTGATAGGAAGCAGAGGGAAAGGATTCCTTCAATATGGACAAGTGCCGGTGCCAGCCGGCACTACAGTCGAACAGCACCTGAAAGGGGGGTGAGGATTAAGAAAAGAAAGAGACAGACACAAAGATGGGATCGGGAGGACTGACAGTTCAAGACTGCAGCCCCGAGTTTATTTTTCTAGGCCTTTTTATACATGCTAGCGTGTTTGTAAGCCATTCATTATTGCAGGAGCTCTTGGTTTCTG
>PVJN01042124.1:0-18412 GCA_004026805.1 Lasiurus borealis | reverse complement strand
CAGTAGGGGGTGCGTGTGCAGGAGGCAGCTGATGGATGTCTCTCTCTTATCGACGTTTCTGACTCTCTGTCCCTCTCCCTTCCTCTGTGTGGGAAATCAATAAAATATATATTTTTTAAAAAATAAAGATACCGGGCCGGCCGCGTGGGGCTCTGAGCCTGAGCACCCAGCCTGAGCAGAGGTCACGGTCAGGTCAGATCCCCGGGCGGGCAGGCGGGATGGGCGCAGGCCCAGTGGAGGGGCTCGATCCCCAGCGCCGGGGCCCGCTCGCAGGAGGCAGGCCCTCCGTGGTTCTCCCTCATCCTGGGGAGGTCTGGGGTCCCCCACCTCCTCGGCTCAGGTCACGGGGAGACTTCTGTGCACGCAGGTGCCCTCGTGGGGGAGGAAGGGAGGAGCAGGGCCAGGGCGGCTGGCCGGGCTCCAATGTGGCAGGGGGAGACGCTCTATCCACTGAGCCAAACCGGTTTTGGCTACCAGTTTATTTCTTATTCACTCTGTGTTACCGCTGCTGCTTTTCTTCTTTTTCTTTCTCCTGCATTCTATTGAACTGAATTTTCTCCCTTTATTCCTGTTGACTTAAAAGCTATCAAATGCATTTTTGTTCTTTGTTTACCCTAACCGTTATTTATGTATTTATTTATTTATTTTAAAATATATTTGATTGATTTCTTTTTTTAAAGAGAGGATGGGAGAGAAATAGAAAGTTAGAAACATCCATGAGAGAGAAAGACATTGATCAGCTGCCTCCTGCACTGCGCTCAGTGAGTGGGAAGGGATATTTTGTGACACAGCGTCACCGACCTGGCTGGGATCCTCCCAGATGAAGCTGGGTGCAGAGCGTGAGGCACTCGGGGACAGAGGGGCTGAAGCTGCCCCGGAACGGCGGGATTTCCCCAAAGATGTGAACGATGGCGCTCCACACCGTGGAGCCCCAGAGAAGTCACAGAAGCAGCCGGTGTGGCTCAGTGGATAGAGCGTCGGCCTGCGGACTGAAAGGTCCCAGGTTCGATTCGGTTCAAGGGCACGTACCTTGGATGCGGGCTCGATCCCCAGCGGGGGGCGTGCAGTAGGCGGCTGATGGATGATTCTCTCTCATCACGGATGTTTCTATCTCTCTCTCCCTCTCCCTTCCTCTCTGAAGTCAATAAAAACATATTTTTAAAAAAGGAGACATAATTTAGGAATAAGGCATGCGTAGTCCCTCAACATTTCAGAGAAGAGAGAGCTGGGCTTTCTGAGTAGCGAGGAAGAACCAGTTAAGCCTGTGGCCTCTGGACGAGGTCTCACACGTCATTTCCCGTCCACCCGTCTCTCTCCGAAACGGGGGGAAGGTATCCCGGGAGGGACATGGCACCCAACAGAGACGTGCGCTACTTAACACAGTGCTAGACCGTTCGTTTTTCCTTACAGTGGAACCGAAGACAGTCCCGGTCCTTCTCTGTCTGTTGGTCTACAAGTAGCTGTTTCCCACAGGCATGTAAGGAGCGTGTTTATCCTTGTTTCAGGCAACAGGATGCTGTCTCCGACGTGTCTATTCTCGAGGAGAGCGGTTTTCCCAAGATGGCCACCACCGCCATCGAGAAAGACATCCTGGTAAGGGCATCCCTTCCGCCTGCGGGGCCAGGGGGGACGGGGGCACGCGCAGATGCGTGGCCGAGTCCGGAGGTCCCTCTGTGCTCCTCCCCGCGAAGCCCTGTGGAAGGAGGCGCGAACAGGGAGCCCCGTCAGCCGGCGCCCGTGGGTGCGCGGAGGAAACGACTCTGCCCCTGGTCCCCCCGAGCCAGCAAGCGAAGGCTCCCCGGTTACCCGCTCCCTTTGGCGGCAGCTGGCCTCCGTCTTGTGTGGCTTTGCAGGTCTTCATTCTCCCATGAGGAATCCTCTTAATTACGTAATTCACGTTGTCCAGAGGCTGCTAACTTGCTTTAGAAATGGTGTAACTCTTGGAGGATGTCCAAGACAGAGTTTTAAAAGATGGAAATCTCAGAGACGTTAGTTAACCTTGCAAATGTGGAAATACTTTCCTGACATACTTTAAAAAACGAATGAAAGCACAGCGGTACCTCGAGATACGAGTTTAATTCGTTCCGTCACCTTGAGGCGTGGGAAACTATGAGACGCTCGAGTCGCGGTAAACTGGTGGGTCGTGTGCAGCAGGCCGATCCGCACGATGACTCCTATCTCAACTGTTGCTCGTCTTTCAAAGCAAAAATCGCTTGCTCGACGGCTTGTATCTCAAAAATCTCGTATGTTAGGGCACTCGTATCTCGAGGTACCACTGTATATGGGAGCTAAGTGTCCATCACTAGAGAAATGCTATCATGTCTTAAGGTGAAGATTTTTATGCACATCTGCAATCGCAGCTGTAAAATGTCAGCGTGGAAGATTAAGAGGTCAACGGGAAGTTTTCTAACGCCTGTCGTATTAACATTTCTGAGACGAATGTGTAGGGACAGCTATGCCACTTGCAACTTTTAAGATCTGCTTCTGACCACAGTTCATAAAAGGACAAAACCCACCACATTTTCACCTGTTTATACAACACTGAACTCCACTTCTGCATGGACTTTGTTCCGTGTGTCACGTATTTTATGATATCACTTGACGGTTGAGAGCAGAATTCTGAACTAAGATAAGAGCTTTAAAGTTCATGCAACATCATGCATATACAGTGGTACCTCGAGATACGAGTGCCCTACCATATGAGATTTTTGAGATACAAGCCCTCGAGTGAGCGAATTTTGCTTTGAAATACGAGCAACAGTTGAGAGAGGAGTCATCGCGCGGATCGGCCGGCTGCACAGGACCCACCAGTTCACCGTGACTCGAGCGTCTCATAGTTTCCCAGGCCTCAAGGTTACGGAACGAATTAAACTCGTATCTCGAGGTACCACTGTATTTTAAACTTAGTTAATCTCAAACCATGCCTACCTGAGTTGGGCAAAATACTCTTTTATGACTTGTAAATAGTTGGTTTTCCTCAGTCTCTAATGTTACTCAGTAGTTCTATGTCTGAAAACACCCTTCTTTGACTGTAGCACTCACCCCACCTCCATTGCTTGTGCTCCTCTCTGTAGAGATATTACTATTACATTCACCACGGGATTGATACGGACCACATAGCCCCGATGGAAGATTCCTGGCTGGAGAACGTGCTGAACCTGGTCCCCCAGCATCTGAAAGTCCTCACCGACAGCATCCTCATGCTCTCGGATGAAATGAGAGAAGATTACCTCCTGAGTGTGAAAAAGTCCATCGGTGAGCCAGCATGCCCTTTGCTTTCTAATTTGCACGCATGTCTCATGAGAGATCATTTTTTAACTTAAAAGTTAACAACTATACAGTGGCACCTCGAGATACGAGTGCCCTAACATGAGATTTTTGAGATACGAGCCGTCGAGCGAGTGAGCGATTTTTGCTTTGAAATACGAGCAATGGTTGAGATAGGAGTCATCGCGCGGATCGGCCGACTGCACACGACCCACCAGTTTCCCGCGACTCGAGCATCTCATAGTTTCCCACGCCTCAAGGTTACGGAACGAATTAAACTCATATCTCAAGGTGCCACTGTGTATTATAAAGACCACAGAAGAGAGAGGCAAAAGCAGCTCCCTTTGCTGATTTATCACAAGGTTGTTGTATGCTCCTAAGCCAGGAAAGGGAACCGCAGGCAGTGCGTGTATTTTTTTTTTTTTCTGTGAAGGGACTCTACTGCTACTGGTCTGTGTTGTTGGCCTTCGATTCAACAGGAACTGCCTTTTGGGGAACAGCTATCAGGGACTCTGTAACGTAAAAGTCATTACCATTTGCAAACGAAAGAACAGGGACATCCTTAAGAAACATTCTCAAAGACATCATAGATTTTTTTCTCATGGTTTTTATTTTCTTGTCATCATAAATGCACACCTGGCTTATTTTTAAAAACTGAATGTACTTTTAACAGTTTTAATGAAATTAATTTCGCAATCGCTTGGAAACATACTGTAATTATGATATAAGGTTATTGATCGGAACTTTTCCATTTTTCTCCCAGTTGATTTTGTTTTAAAAGATCCCAGAGAGAAAGATGATAAAAAGACAGACGAACTTCCACCCCATCGTGCTGAGTAAGCAATCAGGTTTATCTGCAAATATTGATTATGTGACCATTCCTGTGTATGTGTAACTCTTTATGCACCGGTACCATTTTCTCACATATATGTTGATAATTGAGGCATCTCATATAGACAAGCGGCCACTGTTTTTGCTTACTTATGGGTTTAAGCCCTAACACATTACCAATTCAGTTTTACCTTTTTTTTCTTTTATACCAATTTAAAATTTTACAAACTGATGGATAAGTGGAAAGATAGATAGTCATGTGGTCAGGTGGACGACTAGGTGGTTAAAACATAAGTACCCTGTGGAAGAACCTGAATCAAACCTTTGTACACACACAGCTCCCAGCACAGACTGCAGATAAAATCCTATATCATAAAAGCCTAACGTGCAAGTGTCCCATCGTCCAGTTGTCTGTTCAACCAATCAAAGCGTCATATGCTAATGATATGCTAAAGCCCCTCAACCACTCGCTATGACATGCACTGACCACCAGGGGGGCTGACACTCTGACCAGTGGGTTAGCTTGCTGATGGAGACTAAGTGAGACAGTGCAGACGTGCCCTGGAGCCCTCCCGCAGTCCCTCCCCAGCTGGCCAACCTCCTGCATCCCTCCCCAGCCCTGATGGTGTCCCAGTGGGGTCCCATGGCCTGGCCTGCGCCCTCTCTCAATCCAGGACCCCCTCGGGGGCTGTCATTTCGAGCTGACGGCAGAACGACCGGTCACTATGACACACACTGACCACCAGGGGGTAGACGCTCAATGCAGGAGCTGCCCCTGGTGGTCAATGCGCTCCCACAGGGGGAGGGCCGCTCAGCCAGAAGCTGGGCTCACAGCTGGCGAGTGCAGCAGCAATGGTGGGAGCCTCTCCCGTCTCCACAGCAACACTAGGGTTGTCCAACTGATGGCTTAGGCCCGATCCCCGAGGGCTCCCCGACTGTGAGAGAGCACAGGCTGGGCTGAGGGACCACCCCCTCTACTTCCACTCCCCCCACCCCAAGTGCAGGAATTTCATGCACCGGGCCTCTAGTAGGGATATAAAAGTTTGATGGCAATTTGAATGCCCCAGAGCACATTGGGAAGGTGGCAGGAAATATGTATATGAGGAATATACTTTAATGTATTACATGGATTAAAATATAGAACACATAATGGGAAAATTCACTTGTTATATATTTTCCCTAAAATAATCACCATGTAGGAATAAGTTCCTTAGTTTGCAGACTGGAATTTATGCTGATAGAATTAGGTTACCAATCCAGTTTTACCTTTTTTTTTTCTTTTATACCCATGTAAAGTTTCCCAAATTGTTTCCTCTGAGGAGGAAAATAAAAAAGTCTTGCCGCCATTTCCAGCGTATGTGGCGTGGAGAAGAGCTTTTCTCCCGGAGAGAGACAAAGTGACCCTTGTAAGGGTGGTGTGGCCACAACTAAAAACCTGGCTTAAATTTACTGTGTGGCAAACGAGACTGGGTATTTAAAGTCAGTGCGGGTAAAACATTATAAGTACAACATGCAAATGTTTATGCTTTGAAAGATGAAGGTGCACGTCTTTAATATGGAAAAGATGGTTATTGAGGTCAGAGACTTGCAGAGGAAGGGGCTTCAGTGAGAATTTTAGTGTCCGTTTTTGTAGATGCCCTTTCACACGTTAACAGAGGTGAGCTTAAAGGGCATTTCCGTAGGAGGAAGGACTATGTCCTTGCAATGTTATGTTTTTTTTTTAATATATTTTATTGATTTTTTACAGAGAGGAAGGGAGAGAGATAGAGTCAGAAACATCGATGAGAGAGAGAGAGACATCGATCAGCCGCCTCCTGCACGCCCCACAGTGGAGATGTGCCCGCAAGCAAGGTACATGCCCCCGACCGGAATCGAACCTGGGACCCTTCAGTCTGAAGGTTGACGCTTTATCCACTGAGCCAAACCGGTCTTGGCCTTGCAATGTTTTAAAAATAAAGGAAAAGTTAAATGTTTTGTGTCCTGTTTAAGAAAACCTTTTAAGATGTGTGTGTGTATGCATATGTGTGTATATATATATATAGCATAGCATGACATGTTTCTCTTTGATCATTATGATTTATTTTGAGACTCAATAGGACAAACTGTTTAGAGAAAAGAAAAACACCTTATGTGATAAAAAAAAATTCAAATCTAATTTCATGTGCATCATGGTCCTGAGATTGTAAGAAATTGCAAAGAGCATGACCTGTACTGTTATGGCCATGAGGGCTGCACCGTATTTTTAGTTAAAACCGAGCCATCGCCCTCAGAAAGTGCCTTAGCTGAGCACACACTCCCCTCCGGCCGGAAGCGAAGGCCCCGTCACGTCCCCTCTGTTGCCAGAATGGAGGTCCTGCCGAAGCCCTGGCGGAAGTCGTTCCTGGCGGCGAGCGGCCACATCCGGGACCACCTCAACTCCATGAACCCCACGATGCTGGCCGTGCTGGACCTGTGGCACAGCAGCTTCAAGTGAGTGCGCTGCGGGCTGGGCGGGCGTGTCCCAGGGACGGGCACGGCCCTCTGGCACCCTCCCTGTGTCTTCTCCACTCTGAGGGCAAAGCTGAACATCTCACAGGGGCCACGTAAGCACTGAAGCATGGTTTTAAACGGGCAACAGAGAAACGTATGGAATAAAAAGCAGACACTGGCCGGAACCGGTGTGGCTCAGCAGATGGAGCGTCGGCCTGCGGACTGAAAGGTCCCAGGTTTGATTCCAGTCAAGGGCATGTACCTTGGTTGCAGGCACATCCTCAGTAGGGGGCGTGTGGGAGGCAGCTGATTAATGTTTCTCTCTCATCGATGTTTCTAGCTCTCTCTCCCTTCATCTCCCTTCATCAATCAATAAAATATATTAAAAAACAAACAAACAAAAAAAGAAAACATTGCCTCTCTCTCTAATCCATTTGTCCCATCCCATACCCTGACATCACACAATCTTTTTTTTTTAATATGTTTGTTTTGTTGATAGTATTACAGATATCTCCCATTTTTACCCCCTTTTCCCCTCTCACACAATCTTGAAGGGGTAATTACAGTACAGGGACTGAATTATGCCCTGTTGTTTTTTTTTTTAAATATATATTTTTATTGAATTCAGAGAGGAAGGGAGAGGGAGAGAGAGATGTCAGTGATGAGAGAGGATCATTGATCTGCTGCTTCCACCACAGCCCACATTGGGGATGGAGCCCCAAACCCGGGCATGCTCCCTGATGGGAATTGAACGCTGACCTCCAGGTTCCTAGGTCAGTGCTCCACTGCTGAGCCACTCCACAGCTGGGCCTGCCATGCCCTGTTTTACATCCCACAGAACAGCTGAAACTGTTTGGCTCAGTGGATAGAGCGTCGGCCTGGGGACTGAAAGGTCCCAGGTTCGATTCCGGTCAGTGGCATGTACCTTGGTGGTGGCACATCCCCAGTGGGGGGCGTGCAGGAGGAAGCTGATGGATGTCTCTCTCTCATCGATGTTTCTAACTCTCTGTCCCTCTCCCTTCCTCTCTGTAAAAAATCAATAAAATATATTGGGGGAAAAAAATCCCACAGAACAATGGTTGCTACCTGGGTCACGTTGCCCAGGCGAGGGGTATGAGTGACGGTCCCGGTGACTGGGGCCAGGCATCACCTCCCTGCACTGTCCTGGTAGGGGCGGAGCCCCCTGGGAGAGCGCTGGTGGGCACCGCTGGCTGAGCACAGTTCGCCTCGAGTTTTAGAAGCTCCAGCTTCCTCATCTCCCCTCCTCCACCTGCCAACTTCCAAGGCACCAGGACGATGTCTTTGCAAATATGCAAAAGTCATGCATGTATGTTATTTTTCTTCCTTTTTTAAAAATATATTTTATTGATTTTTCACAGAGAGGAAGGGAGAGGGATAGAGAGTCAGAAACAGCCATGAAAGAGAGGGACGTCGATCAGCCGCCTCCTGCACACCTCCTACTGGAGATGTGCTCACAACCAAGGTACATGCCCTTGACCGGAATCGAACCAGGGACCCTTCAGTCTGCAGGCCGACGCTGTATCCACTGAGCCACACCGGTTTCGGCTGTTATTTTTCTTCAAGAAGGCCTCCCAACAGCCCCCTCACAGCATGGATGGGCCCTGTTTTATGGCAGAGGGGATGGCCTCTTGGCCTGGGCGAGTGTGTGTGTGTGTTGGGGGGTCGAACGGGGAGACGGGGTCTGGGAGCCTTTTCTCCCGCCACCCCGTGCTCTCCTCTCCGCCTCCCACAGGTGGGGCTGGGTGGGCCACGGCTCAGCTTGTTTATTTTTTAAAATATATTTTATTGATTTTTTACAGAGAGGAAGGGAGAGGGATAGAGAGTTAGAAACATCGATGAGAGAGAGACAACGATCAGCTGCCTCCTGCACGCCCCCTACTGGAGATGTGCCCGCAACCAAGGTGCATGCCCTTGACCGAATCGAACCTGGGACCCTTCAGTCCGCAGGCCGACGCTCTATCCCCTGAGCCACACCAGGTTCGGCTCAGCTTGCTCACAAAGGGCTGGGCTCCGTCTGTCAGACGTGCCATCAGGCTGAGGTTTCTAAGCGTCCTGGGTAAGCCCTCCCGCCACCCCGCCCCGCGGTCCCGCTGACCCAGCACCCTAGCAAAGGTGCACCAGCAACGCTCACCCCCCTCTGTGTGTGAAAAGCCACGGCCAGTGTGCCTTTGGGGTTCAGGGGCTTTGAGAAAGAGCTGACGTGCAAACGGACACACGAGACAAGACATATAAATTTGGAAATTATGGGGGCAGCCAGGGAAAGTTCAGCCGTCATAGCTCAGTTCCAGGAGTCTCCGTTCCAGTGGCTTTTGTTCACTGGAAGACACCATTGCCCTTAGGAATGCAGACAGACAATCAGTGGGGATGGTTAGTGAACAGGAAGATTAGCAGGTTGGGGAGTTGGCTTTGGGCCACTGAGTCAGCAGTGGATCATAAATGTCAACATCCACCCTGGAATATTCAGAGAGCCCAATCCAGCCCTCTAACTGGGCTTCTCGCATTTATACTAATCACTGTTGCTTCTCGCGTTATATTAATCACTGTTGATCTTGGTTCTCAGCAGCCATGCCCTTTGCTGAATGCTTTATGACCTCGGAGATTAATTTAGCTGGTGAAAGGAGGAGAAATAAATCGATTTGAAATGTGTTTTGTTCGCTAGCCAGGATTTTATGTTAACCTTGGAGTAAACATTAAGTGTGATGTTTTTAAGAGCGGTCACTATCTTTCCGATAATATAGAAATCAATCACACGGAAAGAGGGAAGAAGTCTCTAGTTAAATTGTCGTGGGTAACACAGTTATACTAATAGGTCATCGATGAGGATCCCACATATAGTAAGTCCATAAGTTTAGTGCCCATGTCATCTTCTACTTAAGTCGCTGTTTCGGGTCTTATATTTAGGTCTTTCATTCATTTCAAGTTGATTTTTGTGAATGGGGACAAGTGGAACCATAAGAGACCCCGAATTATTAGCCAAAGCCATCCCGAGAAACAAGAACAAAGCTGGAGGTGTCACACTCCCTAACTTCAGATTCTCCCACAAAGCGACAGTCATCCAAACAGCACGGGACTGCGAGAAAAACACACACACAGCCCAGCGAGACAGGATTGACAGTCCTGCAGTAAACCTACATGTACCTGGGCAAATAAATGCATTTTTTAAAATATATATATATATTATTAATTTTTTACAGAGAGGAAGGGAGAGGGACAGAGTTAGAAACATCCATGAGAGAGACATCGATCAGCTGCCTCTTGCATGCCCCCCCACTGGGGATGTGCCCGAAACCAAGTTACATGCTCTTGACCAGAATCGAACCTGGGACCTTTCAGTCCACAGACCGAAGCTCTATCCACTGAGCCAAAGGAGCCGAAAATGTCTAACGGGTGGGGAAAGCCTCTTGAATAAAGGGTGCTGGGAAAGCTGGAAAGTCACATGCAAACTATGTTAATTATGTTTCAAATGATAATGCCGCATGTACTTGAATCTTTAATTTTATGAAACACAAGTTTTAGTGAGCAAACTTAGAAACATCATATGTTTTTCTAGAAGGGATAAAAATAGCAAAATACTAAATATAAAACCACCGTCCACTTGTGTCTCACAGGAAATTACGTTTAATTGACACAGAAGAGTTTCACAACCGCCAGGAGGCGTTGGAGCTGTCAAATTTTCAGACCATCATCATGAGGCACCTGGAAACGGCCAAGGAGACGCTACTTAAAACGTAAAGTTTGGGCAGAGGATGATGAACTTGAACACGGGATTGGCGGGGTTCTGCATTTTAACTGCTTTTAGAACATTGAATTTTAGCAACTTTGTGATCATTTCTGCGCGAGAGTTAAATACGATTTGGTTAACTGCTTTGGTCCGTAATGTCTACCCAAATGCTCTCCGCAGCACAGATTGCACAGACACCAAAGTGGTTATGATTGACGGCTACTTTTTTCTGAATGTCTGGTTTCCACCTCGGCCCTGATTTAGTTCCCTTAGCATAACACCCTCAAGACTCATCCTTAGTGTCCCACAGGGGAATGATGGTCAAGTACTCACTTGCCAGATACATATTTTTTAAAATATATTTTATTGATTTTTTACAGAGAGGAAGGGAGAGGGATAGAGAGTTAGAAACATCAATGAGAGAGAAACATTGATCAGCTGCCTCCTGCACAGCCCCCCACTGGGAATGTGCCCGCCACCAAGGTACATGCCCTTGACCGGAATCGAACCTGGGACCTTTCAGTTCCCAGGCCGACGCTCTATCCACTGAGCCAAAACGGTCTCGGCTCACTTGCCAGATATTTATTTGACATGGAACTATTGACTGACACGTGCAGGTTGCTGTGCTTTTTTTATTCATTTTGCCTTTGGGGTGAGAGCCGCAGAGGAGTTTAAAGAATGACGAGGTGGGGAAATGTATCCTTTGAAGAAGTTCACAGTCTCCTGGAGGTCAGATTTGTCAAGTGATCACCGCACCGGGCTTCATCTTACCGGGAAGGCTGTTCCAGTTCCAACACCTAGTTCCCAAGTTCTGCAAAAGGCCTCCCAGCATTTCCCGTACTTACTTCCTCCTCTTTCCCAACCTATTATCTCCACTTATCGGCGGTGACACAATCAGACATACAGCGGTACCTCGAGATACGAGTGCCCTAACCTATGAGGTTTTTGAGATACGAGCCGTTGAGCAAGCAAGCGATTTTTGCTTTGAAATACGAGCAACATTTGAGATAGGAGTCATCTCGCGGATCGGCCGGCTGCACACGACCCACCCGTTTACCGCGACTTGAGCGTCTCATAGTTTCCCACGCCTCAAGGTGACGGAACGAATTAAACTCGTATCTCGAGGCACCGCTGTATTTCGTTGATTTGCGCCTTGTTTTCAAGTCACGGTGAGGCAGACGGGACAGCGTGAGACGCCAGCTGGGTTGAACCCTACAAACCCTCCCGTGGCTCAGTCAGTGGGTCACATGCTGGCAGCTGTCAGCACATCCCTTCCCCGAAGAACGTTCGGGAGCCCGCACAGCAGGCGTTCCCTGTGAGAGTCAGGGAAGCGAGTCGTCGTATTTATCCAAAAAGCGCCTCCTCCATCACGGTCCCCGGAGCCGCCTTTCCCCGCAGCCTCACGCCACCGAGGCGTTTTCTACGGGCGGGGACGCAGGTGTCCGGTCCAGGGAGCGGTGACCCAGGCGGGCGCTCGCTCGCAGGCAGGGAGCGGGCCCTGTCACGGGGACCCCGCCCCTGGCCCTCCAGGAGCTGCTAAGGTTCACGCTCCGGGGGGGAGGGGGGTCAGCTGGCCGAGGGCAGGGAGCGGGCTCTGTGACAGAGGCCTGCGGCCGTCCAGGAGCTGCTACTGTTGGCGCTCCGGCGGAGAGGGGGGCAGCTGGCTGGGGGCAGGGAGCAGGCTCTGTCACAGGGTCCCTGCCCCTCGGTGGAGGCCTGGGGCCCTCCAGGAGCTGCTACTGTTGGCGCTTGGGGGGAGAGGGGGCAGCTGGCCGAGGGCAGGGAGCGGGCTCTGTGACAGAGGCCTGCGGCCGTCCAGGAGCTGCCACTGTTCGCGCTCCGGGGGAGAGGGGGGCAGCTGGCTGGGGGCAGGGAGCAGGCTCTGTCACAGGGTCCCTGCCCCTCGGTGGAGGCCTGGGGCCCTCCAGGAGCTGCTACTGTTGGCGCTCGGGGGGAGAGGGGGCAGCTGGCCGGGGGCAGGGAGCGGGCTCTGTGACAGAGGCCTGCGGCCGTCCAGGAGCTGCTACTGTTCGCGCTCCGGGGGGGAGGGGGACAGCTGGCCGGGGGCAGGGGCGCTGACGGGCCTGCCGCCCCCCCCCCCCAGGTGGTTCCCGGAGGTGCAGAACATCTACTACCAGGGCAACAAGAAGAAGCAGCTGCCCACGGGCGAGAGCAGCGCCAAGCTCGAGTCCTTCTTCAACTGCGCGGCCACGCTGATGACCCTGCAGCTGCAGGACCTCACGCTGTCCTCCATGCAGGACTTCACCGACCTGATCGCGCAGCCCCCGGTGAGACGGGCGCGGCCGCCCGGCCCTCGCCCTCCTCCCACCTGCCCGCTCTCCTTCTCCGCGGGGAGAGGAGACGGCAGACGCGATCCCCCGTGTTAGAGGAGATAGCGGGATTTTACGGCTGTTCTTTCGGAAGATGATACGATAATCCCATCTGATAGAAGAGTAATACAGCGGTACCTCGAGATACAAGTGCCCTAACATTAGAGATTTTCGAGATACGAGCCGTCGAGCGAGCGATTTTTGCTTTGAAATACGAGTAACAGTTGAGATAGGAGTCATCGCGCGGATCGGCTGGCTGCACACGACCCACCAGTTTACCGCGACTCGAGCGTCTCATAGTTTCCCACGCCTCAAGGTTACGGAACGAATTAAACTTGTATCTCGAGGCACCACTGTATGCAAATTGACCGTCACCCCAAGACACCAGACGGCTGCCCCCATGTGGACACAAGGCGGTCGCCACAAGATGGCCTGCAGGGGAGAGCAGTGGTGGGCAGTTAGGGGGTGACCAGGCCTGCAGGGGTGGGTGGTTGAGGGGGGGGGACCAGGTCTGCAGGGGAGGCCAGTTAGGGGCAACAAGACTGGCAAGGGAGGGCAGTTAGGGGAGACCAGTTAAGGGAGGGCAGTTAGGGGAGGGCAGATAGGGGCGACCAGACTGGCAAGGCAGGGCAGTTAGGGATGACCAGTTAAGGGAGGGCAGTTAGGAGTAATCGGGCTGGTGGGAAGCAGTTAGGCATCGATCAGGCTGGCAGGGGAGTGGTTAGGGTGTGACCTTGGTGGGGTCGGGACTAAATAGGCCATCTGACATCCCTGAAGGGGTCCCAGACTGGAGAGGGTGCAGACTGGACTGAGGGACACCCCCTCCCCAGGCACGAATTTTGTGCACCGGCCCTCTAGTTAATCAATAATAACACCAGAAGAGACGGTGTTTCTCACACTCACAACTCTATACTCACTTTTGCCTCACGTTGTATGTCCTTAGACCTATTATGCTTCTCTGTTTAAAAACAAAACAACAACACAACGTTAATGCCAGCCTGTGTGTTTAGTTATATGTGGGCATCCATCCGCACTTTGGTGAGGATCCACAGAAAGACTGAAAATCCCCACGATTAAGAAATTTGGGTCGCGATGGCTGGGGAACCACGAGAAACTCTTCTCTTTCTAGAAAGTGGTTCTGTTGGGATAGAGATGGGCCGACCGTGCTATCACAGGACCCGGGACTTTTTGTGTGTGTGTGTGTGCGTCTGGGAATTGGAACGTTCTCCTGTTGGGCTCTTTTTATTTTTTTTTGCCTGATTCTGGAGCCCCACTTCCATGCACATCCTCCTTTCCCCAGAAGATTCTGGACGCCAGCAGGTCCCGCTGGGAGTCGCTTGCCCTTTTCAGCAGCTCTCCTTCAGCGTGGCCGCTCAGGGCGTAAGAGGAGGGTGGGTTCCCCGTATTCCAGCAGGGCCAGATCTACTTCTCAGTCTGTCGCGCAGTTCATCGGTGCAGGGTGGGGCAGAGGTGGGTTTACAGTCATTCGTAGGGCAAAGAAGACACTCGTGAATAAAGAATAACCCAAGAATATATTCTTTTGTTTTGTTTTGTTTTGTTTTGTTTTGTTTTTTGTAGGATTCCGTCCGAGCTTTCGAACATCCGGGTTTCATCATGCGGCTGCTGCTGGACAATGACTCCATTAAGTTCGAGCCTCAGTTCGAGGACTACATAGACATCTTTCTAAACGTCTACGACGTCATGATCAAAGCCGTCAGCTTCGTGCCGAGGGTTGAGACAAAGCTGTATTCCAAGTGGGTAAGTAACGAGCACGTTCGGATTGCGGGAACGGGCGTGACCCTCACTTCACAAGGATGTCGACCTTTGGGGGAATTTAAACAGCCTGGTCACATTGACTTATCACGAAGTTTTGCTCCAGAAGAATACCGTTTTCCCATGAACTTTTTCTAACCACACCCCTCGTTTCTCAGTCCAGTCTTCCACCGGAATGTGCCGGTCTGAGAGAGAGAGAGAGACAGCCCCAGGCTGACGTACTTTCTGGAAGGATCAAACAGAAATGGAAAGGGAAAGCAGAAAGAAATAGGAAGTCCCTCCTACCCAAAGTTCACGCCCAGGGAGAAACGGAGATCTTACCAGTTACTCACACAGGAAGGAGACTGAAGGATGCTCGGAGGAGGGCGGTTTACCAAAGTCTGTGTTGTTGGAGGTGGCTTTACTGGAATACCACCTAAATACAGTGGTCCCTCGAGATTCGAGTTTAATTTGTTCCGTAACCTCGAGGTGTGGGAAACTATGAGACGCTCGAGTCGAGGTAAACTGGTGGGTCGTGTGCAGCTGGCCAATCCGCTCGATGACTCCTATCTCAAATGTTGCTCGTATTTCAAAGCAAAAATCGCTCGCTCAATGGCTCGTATCTCAAAAATCTCGTAGGTTAGGGCACTCGTATCTCGAGGTACCACTGTACCAGCTTTAGAGAGGTCGCTGAGTAAGAGAATGAGCGTGCTCTTAATGGTCTTTGGCAGCAACGGCGGAGGTGGAATTCAGATGTTTCTGACACAGATTTTGGTAGAAATTAAAAGGGGAAATTAATTTTTTTAAAATTAAACCTCCCCCCCCCACAGAAGGCAAACCTATGAGGGACTTAAAGGTGTTGTGAGTCCGCGTACATCACCGTCTCTTGATATAATTTGAGATGCTTTTGAACACTGAACTATCTCATCTAATGTATCATGTCTCTTCGCTCTTGATAGGGACTGATTAGAAGTCACATGAAAACAGTACTTTCTAATATAGTTCCGAAGTACCGGTCTCCAGTTCTCTTTAGAAAAATAAATCTACAGCCTTTATAAAAATGACACAAGCTGTTAATACTTTGAGAAACATTCCATAATGAACATCGATGAGAATTACATTAGACCCAGTGATTTTTACATGGCATACAGCGCATGTAATAACAGAGATGGCTGTAGTCTAACGTTTTTTTTTTTGTTTTTTTTTGAGAGAAGGGGTGAGGGGGTGGTAGTGGGATTCACTCAAGTTCTCATGAAGCATCTGTAGTTCTAAGCAAAATAATTTCCTGAGATGCCCACTAGGGGGCATAGTGGTCAAACGTACCCCGGATACCTGGCTAAATTAGTTCTCTTAAAGAATCCTTTAGAGAGCTTTCGCCCAGAAACCTGGTTTTGCTCCAATAGATTCACTGTATCTTGATTTTCTTAATAAATCCTGTGCAAAAAAAAAAAAATGCCCTAAGCTCCATAAAAAAAAAAAAATCCTTAGATATTATCAATTTGCAGAATATCTACTAACTTGGCTCAAAATGGTAAACCACGGAGGCACATTTATTTGAAAAAAGAGGAGAAACGCTGTGGAGATTTGTTTGCTTATTGGAAGTCATGCCTGGTCCATTCTTGCCCACCGTTATGCTAATGAAGATAGCAGAACGCGGGATTTTCTCCTGCTCTAGCTGCTGTTCGTTCATCAGAGGTCCAGAATGAGTAAACAGTCCTGGCTTTCTCCAGACACATTACTCCTCAAAATAGTGAAAACGTACTGTGATAAAAACAAAACAAAACAAAACAAAAACATGATGTGACATTAAAATGCCTTATTTTTAAAAATAGCGTACAATGCAAACATTGCCTCATAAAACTAGCATATCCAACGGGGCAAATAAAATGTGGAGTTTGCTCTTTTTTATATTCTCTTCCTTGGTGTACATTTTTAAGTGACTGTTCTTTTCATCCATAGAGAAAAGCAAATCATAAACCAGGTAGGTAGGTAGCCTTATGAAAAAAATAAAAAGTTATATGAAACCCAGATACTTAAAATATACCAAAAAAAACACACAAAAACCAACAACAGAAAATAATAAAATAGACTACATATCTTACTTTAGAGAATAGAAACTCAGAAAGACCTGTTGAATAGAAAATAATGTCCATATGGTAAGATTGGCCTTTTTACAGAGCTAAATGACACCGTGACCTTTATATAATGATACCTTACACCTTATAGAAGGCGTTTTAAATCGCCGCCATTGCTTTTCCCCCCCTCTGTTTAGGAGAGTGACTCGAAGCCAACCACCTTGGCCCCGATAATCCTGGATGAGATCATCGACGCCCACAAAGAGAAGGTGAAGGAGGTGATCCTGAGAGAGAGCGAAGCCCCCATGGAGCACCTCAAGCTCTACGACAAGTACAACTTCCTGATCACCAGGAAAGCCGAGCGAGACGTGGACGCCTTCCTGGCCGAGAACCACCACTACGAGAGGATCATCCAGGAAATCCGCAAGTACCAGCAGCTCGTGGAGGACATACAGTACACCTCCAGGAAGGTGGGCGGCCCGTCTTCTCTGGACCTGAGGGCGTTTCCCCCCCCCCCCCGGGGTCCCCAGGATGTGTTTTCAGGCCAGGCCGGGAAAGATCTAGAACCGGGACGGGCAGAAGGGGCCATACCGAATGAGCCTCTCCGTGTGCCACGCATTGCGGGAAACCCCGGATGCATGGAGCTGAACTAAACAGGCCGACCCGGTTCTGGTGCTCAGAGAGTTGAAAGTCTACAACAGCCCTCACTTTTTTATTTTAATATTTTTTTTATTCATTTTTTTTTTTACAGAGAGGAAGGGAGAGGGATAGAGAGTTAGAAACATCGATGAGATGAGAGAGAGACATCGATCAGCCGCCTCCTGCACCTCCCCCCACTGGGGATGTGCCCCCAACCAAGATACATGACCTTGACCGGAATGGAAACCTGGGACCTTTCAGTCCACAGGCCGACGCTCTATCCACTGAGCCACACCGGTTTCAGCTAGCCCTAACTTTTGAAGCACTTTTATTTGACCCCCCCAACTCCAAGAACTTACATTTTTATTTATTTATTTATTTTTGGTTAATCCTCACCTGAGGATATTTTTCTATTGATTTTGTAGGGAGAGTGGAAAAGAGAGGGAAAGGGAGAGAGAAACATCCATGTGAGAGAAACACGCGAACTGGTCGCCTCCTGCATGACCCCTGATCAGGGCCGGGGCCAGGGAGGAGCCTGCAGTAGAGGCACGTGACCTTGACCGGAATGGAACCCGGGACTCTTTGGCCCACAGGCCGACTCTCAACCCACTGAGCCAAACCGGCTAGGGCAGAACTTCATTTTTTTACCTTAGTGTTTATAACTCCTTTGGAAAATACGGTAATTTCACCCAAAATATGGTTACTTCTGCTTAGCAGGAGACTGGTAAATTAAAATTTGCTACTTTTTGGATATTTTCTAAATTTTCTACCATGAACCTGTTGCTTTTTGTGTACAAAGCAAATATGACATTTAAGTCTGACACTGTGAAGCAATAACAGAGTTCTCCAAAGTTTTTGTATTTAGTGTTATCTTGAGGTAGAACTGGCTTTCAAAATAACAGACTCTTCAAAGAGATTTACCCAAAAGATAGTTGTAAAAACAAATGAGTATTTAAAAAACCCGCTTCCATGACATGAAAAAACCACCCTCAATGTTTTTAGATCTCTCTCTCACACACACACACACACACACACACGCACACACACAATTAATGTTGTCAGAAAGGCAAAAACTGTAGGGACCTTTGATTTTTCTCCTGTTTACTAAACTTCTCATACTTGGCATTGTAGACCATTCGCTTAGGAATGTTTGAAATGCGCTGTGACGATTTAATTAGAGCCTTGGTGAAGCGAGCCGAGGTTATTTGTGGAAAGCTTATAGCTAAGATGTTCAGAGACCATCAGGAAGTAAATACCAGGTATTTATGGGATTTTGATTAAATTTTTATTTGCGGGGGGGGGGGGGG
>PVJN01042123.1:0-18426 GCA_004026805.1 Lasiurus borealis | reverse complement strand
TTGAGTTTTTAGCAAAGGCCAGCTTAGAAGTAACCTAATTAAGGTAATAACAATGTACCTACCTATATAGTTTAAGTTTAAAATATTTGGCTCTCAAATTTCAGTCGTTGTACTGTTGATATTTGGCTCTGTGGACTAATGAGTTTGCCGACCACTGCCTTAGGGTGCTGGGTGAGGGGTGCAGGCCCTACTCCTGGAGAGACAACTAAAGGCAAAGGAGGGCGCTGCGGGAAGAACCCCAACTTTGGTGTCAGCTAGGTTTGACTCAGAACCGAGACCAGCTGGGAGGCCTGGAGTCACTCCGTGCATCTTGTCTCCGTAAGGGGACTTGCAGGTGAAGGTGCCAGGAAGGGCCTGTGCAGTCCCCGTGTTCACAGGGACTTCCTCACCCAGATAGTTGGTACCCACCTTCCTGGACCGGCTGAGGGCGGCTCAGGCCTGTGAGCTCCAGGTCTCCCAGCGCAGACGCGTGGCTGATTGGATGGGGAGCCCTCAGGGCCAGGAGAGATGAAGGATGGGAGGCCTGCCCCACCCCCTCTCTCCCTCCCTCAGTGCCAGGCCTCTCAGTTCATGTCGTCTTGCCAGCTTGGTGCCCGGGAATATTTCTGGTGGATGGAAGCATGCGACTGAGGGAAGGGCTGCTGGGATGGGGGGCTGGCAGCAGCAGTCCTCCACTGCAGGGGTTCAGGCCACCATCTCCATAGCAACAGGTATCCCCAGTCAAGGATTTGAGCTCTTAAAGGCACAGTGCAGGAGCCAGCCTACTGCTGCCAGGACTGGGATTAGGATCGTGGGGTTCATGCCTCTGTGTGGCTCACCCCCTCCTTCCACCCACAGTTTGTGCTTGGGACACAGCACCCTACGGGCTGACCTTGCATGCCCTGCACAGCCCTAAGGCAGCAAACAGGTGTGAAGGCGGCCAGATGCTGGCCTGGGGCTGACTTGGCCTGTGCCCCCAGTTCCTCTCCTGAGCAGCAGAAGGGTCAGCGAAAGAGGCAAAAGCTCTAAGCAGAGATTGGGCAGCTAGGGGGCTCCCCTCTTTATGAAAGGGGAAAACAGTGCCCAGAAAGGGCCAGCGGGTGCCAAGGACAGAGGAAACGAACGAAGCCTCAGGCTGAGACTGGGTCGGGCTTGAAACAGACAAGAGGGCTGCAGGGGCCCGGGCCCCGCTCCAGCCGGAAGTCACCTTCCTCCCACGGGTCGGAGGGCTCGGAAGGGTGCCTGCTGAGGGCCCGCCGACCCCCTCCCCCAGCAATACTTCATCCTCCTCATCATCACGGACGGCGTCATCAGCGACATGGAGGAGACGCGGCACGCCGTGGTGCAGGCTTCCAAGCTGCCCATGTCCATCATCATCGTGGGCGTGGGCAACGCCGACTTCGCTGCCATGGAGTTCCTGGACGGGGACAGCCGCCGGCTGCGCTCCCACACGGGGGAGGAGGCGGCCCGCGACATCGTGCAGTTCGTGCCCTTCCGCGAGTTCCGCAACGTGAGTGGGGGCGAGGGGGGGGCGTCACAGGGCCCCAAGAGCCATAACAACCCAGGATGAAGGACTGGGATCAGTCCCAGCTCGATGCACTTCCTGCGGGCCTACTAAGTGTCGGGTGCCATGCCAGGCCCTGCCTGGACGACCTGCCCTCTCACTCTGAGCAGAAGTCAGTGCCCGCACGAGGCAGAGTTCAGGAGGCAAAGGGGCGAGAGCAGAGGCCCAGAGGTGAGGCTTTCCTCGTACCTCACACACCTGCCCGGCCTCCACGGCCCAGGTGGGAACCAGGCCCCGCTCAGGGCGGCTTCGCTCCCTAAGGCCACCGCCGGGAGGACTGGCTCCTGGAGGGACTGCGCCAAGTGCAGGTGACCCCAGGTCAGCCCACGGGAGGCTGTGGCTGGCTTCCTGGTTGCTCCCGGGTGACTGAGCCCATGAGCCTCTCAAGTGCCACCTTGAACTGCCAGCCTGGGGCCTTTTATTTGACCAGAGGCACACCGTGTGGCCTTGGACAAGTCCTTGGCCTCTCTGAGCCTCGGCTCTCTCAGCTCTAAGGACCTCTGGCTCAGCAAGTCCCAGCAAGAACTGGCCACTCTTGCCCTAGCCAGTTTGGCTCAGTGGAGAGAGCGTCAGCCCTCAAACTGAAGAGTCACAGGTTCAATTCCCGTCAAGGGCATGTACCCAGCCCCTCGGGCAGGAGGCAACCAATCAATGTGTCCCCCTCACATGGATGTTTCTGCCTCTTTCCCTCCCTTCCACTCTAAATACTAACAGAAGAATAACAACCGAAGAACTGACCGCTGTTTGTACTGGTGTTCTCACCTCTGCCCAGTAGCTCCTGGGTTTGCTGAGACGGTTCAGTTCCTTCTTCTCTGGAGCATTAGCTGTCTGAGGACAAACAGTCACGCTCGCCCACAGTGACCGAGCACCCCCGTGCCTGGCCACCAGACACGGCCCATTTACACCAGCCGAGGTGCTCAGGACATATTTGCCACCTGAGTAGGCCGTGCAGCAGCGTGCCTCCCACGGGCTCTTGACCCGAAAAGCCGCCCACAGACAAACTCTTTCTAAAACATTACTCCCAGACGCCCCAAGTGCTCAAGGTAAGAGAGATACTTAGTTCGGCCGCTGTGACTCAATGGTTGAGCATCCACCTATGAATCAAGAGGTCACGGTTCAATTCCCCATCAAGGCACGTGACCAGGTTGTAGGCTCCATCCCCAGTGGGGGGGTCTTGTACTCTCTCCTACCTCTTATAGGAGGCAGCTGATCAATGATTCTCTCTCCCTTCCTGAGATCAACAAAAATACATTAAAAAATAATAATAAAGGTACTGCTAATGGTGGTACTTCAGTCAGGGACAAGGATGATGGACACCAGTTTAGGCACCCTGGCCCCAGGCCATCTGTCCAGCGACACCTTCGGGAGCAGCTCTGAGAAGAGAGAAGCCCTCACAACTTCCGCTCAGTAACCCGCATTCTCTCCTCTCTCTCTCCACCCCACCCTCCACCCCGCAGGCAGCAAAAGAGACCTTGGCCAAAGCCGTGCTGGCGGAGCTGCCCCAACAAGTCGTGCAGTATTTCAAGCATAAAAACCTGCCCCCCACCAACTCGGAGCCCGCCTGAGCCAGCCGGCGGCAGCATGCGCCGGCCTCCTGCCCGCCCCGGGAAATGCACGCTCGCCCCGCCTCCTTCTGGGGGGCTTTTTTCTTTTTTTTTTAAAACCGATCCACATTTACTTTTTACAATCGGACCTCCACCCGTGTCCCCCAGCCCAGCTGGGCTTCCTTGGTTGGAGTCGACTGGTGATGCTTCCAGGCCAACAGGCCTCCTCTCCTGTCCCCGCCACCCCTGAGTATTGAATGTACTTTGTATAATTTTTGTGGAATTATTACTGTTAAAGAGAATAAAATTTTTACAATCATGACTAGCTGCCGACTCAGAGCAACGTGTCCCTGGTTCGCACTCCGCGTCGCGGCCCACGCCGAACTCCTGCTGTTTTGGAGGCTGTGACCGTATCGTTCCTATTGGTTACACTCGCGTAATGAGGCTCCGACCTCCCCGGGTCAGCCCCTTCCTCGGCGGGGACCCCCTGGGCTCACCGCGCTGGGAAGTGAACCTGCAAAGCCTGAGGGGGTGCTCCCCGCTGTTTGAGGCCTGCATTCCGCACGAACAGTAAGACTTCTGTCAACCCGGGCAGGACCGGCGCGATGTCCGTGCTCAGTAAACACACACGCACAGGCCCCCGCAGAGCCCACACCGGTGTTTCGGGATGCTCCCCAAAAAGCCCCCGAGGCCTGCGTGTAACCACTGACCGACCTTTACACTAAGCACCACTTACACCGGAAGTTCCTCCATGCTGGCCCAGCCACCACCACATGGTCAACACCCCTTCTTCCTCTCGGTCCGAACTTGGTGCCCCCACTCCCCTCACTCACACACACACACAGGACAGCAGTCACTGCCACCATTTGCTGCCCTTCCAGGCGTCTCAGACTGGGGGTCCGCCCTGTGGGAAAGGCTCTCTGGCCTCCGATGCCAACAGGGCTGCTCTGTCCCTGCCCACAGCGGCCATCGGTTTCTCCTGCATCCCCTCTCTGGCTCAGACCACGAAACCAGCCAGAGACCCTTCTCTCAAACCCCCGCCATCTTCCATCCCGGCTCCTCTCCCACACAACACCTCTCCTATCCACCTCCCTGGCAGCGTATAACCAATAACGCGTTCATATTAAGCTCCGTTCCCCTCTCCGTGTTTAAGCGCTTCACAGGCGTAATCCTGACGAACCTCCCAACAGCCCGTCCAGGACCACTTCAGAGTCGCGCACACAAGCAGGCAGCGAGTCGCATCTCTCAGAGGCAGAGCCCGACCTGAGATCCGGGTCTGGCCGGCTCCAGAGCCCACACTCGCCCCCTGCACTGTCCTCCCTCCGCCCTCCCGGGGGCTTCTGCTTCAGCTGGCAGTCTGTCCTTCCTCTGCTGGACCTGGGGGCCACTCACCTCGACCTCCTCTCCCAGGACATTCTTACTAGTGGCGGCTACATCTGGGTGGTGCGCCAGGCAGGGTCCCACCTACGGAGCCAGTGACCTCGGGAGCCGGTGTCTACCTGGGAGAAGCGAGTGAGGGATATTTTCATCCTAAATTTTCCTTTTTTCTTTTTCATCCTAAGTTTTCAATGTGTCTGATTCTGTAGCCACCAAGAGTCGGCTAAGGTGTCCTTTAGGGACACCCTCGCGTCCCCTGAGAGGGCTGAGGACCGCCTGGAGCCCCGATCCCCCCCAGGACATCGGGGAAGCACACCAAGGTCTCCTTGTTGTTTTTCTGGAGGGGCTTAAGATGACAGCTGAGCCACATTCCCACGGCTAGGACAGCCGAGCCAAGGAACCGCGTGTGCCCGAGCAATTAACATTTAGCTGAGAGGGAAGCGCACAGAGCCAGCTGCTTGTGGCAGCTCTGACGACCAGATCTGACCCTTCGTCCTGTTAAGTGTTCTCGCTGCAACTGAGGAACGCCAGCAGGATGCACAGACCCGCCGCAAAGCGCCGCTACCGGGAGCCCCGACACCCCGCCCGCCAACGGGGTGGCTGGCCTGTCGGTGCTAATGGGATGGCTGCTCTCCGCTGAGCACGGTGCCAGCTACCGCTCCGTGCAGCTCCTAGGTTATCTCACCCTCGCTAGGAAGTTGGTGTCGCTGTTCTTCTTCACTGAGGAGGAAACTGAGGCCCAGAGGTTAAGGGCCCGGTCAAGCGACCCAGCCAGCCAGTGAGTGTCTGGTCCCAGCTCACGGCCACTGTGGCTCCTCCACAGAAGGTGGAACCAGGCCAAGTTCCTAGGAAGAAGCAGGGCAAACGTTTTAGGCAAAGGAAGCGTCTCTGTAGGGCGGAAAGAAGGCAGCCAGAAGGGAAGTAGTACCTGAGGTGGAGGGGGAAGAAACGCCAGGGATGAGTGTGAGCCGCCTCTAGGTAGGACCTGACTGCAGTCCAGGATGCTCCTGACAAAAGCTTGCACACCCCCCTAACACCACCCCCTGAATGCAAACAGCCAGCTGTCCTTCCCCCGTAAAAGATATAAACAGGTCACAGCCACCTCATTAGGTCCAGTCACATCAGCCTGCCTGTCTTCACAGATGCCGTGGTTGCTTTGAATTTCATGCTCCCCTTCTCCCCGCTGCCTCCTGCACCCCCACAGTGAAGACTGAGTCTGCAACCTGGGCATGTGCCCCAACCAGGAATCGAACCATGATCTCCTGGTTCATAGGTCGACGCTCAACCAGTGAGCCACCTGGGTAGGCTCAATAAAAACATTAAGAAATAATTCTTATTATTGCCCTTCAGGACAACATAAGCAAGTTTAAAGAAACCTACCCCGAACTCTGTTTTTATCCTTCGTGACCTCCTCATAAAACCCGTTATCTATTAAGACAGGAGCAGTGCCTCCTCCCAGCCCCGTTTTCCTATTCTTCGGGTTTGAACCACACAGTCTACACTGGGTGCTTTACACGCTGCTTCTACTGGACCCACCAGGTCCTGCTTTGCTATTCAGATCCCCGCAGAGCCTGTGTTTCAGTGCCAACGCTCACACTGCCCGGTGCAACGGAATACGATGTGATGATCCCCAGTAACTCTCAATCCGGCCCGAGACACACACACGGGCAGAACTCTCAGCCTGAGGAGCCTCGGCCTTCGCCACAATCTAGCTGCTCTGGTAGAGGGGGAGGGAGCTGGGAGCACAGATTCAGTGCAGCAAAAGCAAGAGCTTGTTCGCCTTCAGATTAAGTATGTTTTCGACGCCCGCAACGCTTTGTTAACTTCTCCCAACGGACCAGAGGCCATGAGGTGGCATAACGGCCTCTGACTAAGTCACGCCACGCAGCGGGCGCCTTTGATTCCCCGCTCTGCCTCCTGGGACGTTCTGTAATCACGACAGCACCCGTCGCAGGAACAATGAAGCGGGGAAGCAGAAGGTGCCTACACAGCCTTACCTACATGCCTCGTTTGTGAGAGCAGAACCGCTGCGCCTGCCCTGCCAGCCAGGAACAATTAGCACAGCGGGGTTTCGAAGAGGAGGAAGCAGCCCAGGCATTATCTCTGGGTGAAGAGAAGTCACCATCTGCCAATGGGCACCGGAATGCCGCCGCACGGGAAGGGGGAAGGAGTGGGCTGGACGAGATCCAGGGGCCTCTCTGCCCACGTTAACACCGAGCCGCTTCTCTGCCTGCCAGCCTCGCAGTGTCACACATCCTGTGTGTCTGTCTCCCGCTGGAGGCGGGAGAACAATTGACGCAGGAAGCCAGGGGGGAAAAGAGCCGCACAGGCCCCTTCTCCTGAAGCAACGGGGGAGCCTGCAGGTTTGGTTTTGTTCATCCTCACCTGAGGACATTTCTCCACTGGCTTCTTAGAGTGGCAGGGAGGGGGAGAGAAACATCGATGTGAAAGACACACATCAACCGGTTGCCTCCCCCATGCACTCCGGCCAGGGCTGGGGATTGAGCCTGCAACCCAGTTCTGTGCCCTTCACCAGAATCGAACCCGGGACCCTTCAGTCCGTGGGCCGACACTCTATCCACTGAGCCAAAACAGGAGGTTTTCTGTTTGTGTTTTAAAATCCATGGCTACCTCTGCCCTCGAGGCCTCCATACCGGTCTCCCCCTGGCCTTTCCTCCCTCCCGAAGGGAGAGCCCGGCCTCCTCCTGAGACGCAGAGGTGGAGCAATACCTCGAGGTCTCAGCGGCTCCCCGCCTCGGAGCTGCTCCGTGTAGGAAGGGAAAGGAGCAGGAGCGGCAGTGGAGAAGAGGAGGAGGATTGGGGCAGCGCCTCTAAGCAGACACAGCTCCCGAGTTGGCAGCCACAGCTATGAAGTTATCAGCCCCAGAGGAACCTCAACAGAAGCCAGCACAGCCAGAATTTGCAGTGGGGCCCACAGGAACCCCAGCACTGCCCAAACCCAGTCATCTTGCCCACAGACCTCTCAGCACTTGTGATTTCTGGCTCTAATGAAATAAGGCCTAGGTCTGCTCTTCTAAGAGTTAGCCTTTTTTTTTTCCTTTTTAAATATATTTTTATTGATTTCAAGAAGAAGGGAGAGGGAGATTAAAAACATCAATAACAAGAAAGAACCATTATGGGCTGCCTCCTGTATGCCCCACACTGGGGACCAAGCCCACAACCCATGCACGCGCGCTGACCAGGAAGTGACCTGTGACCTGGCTCATAGGTCAACGCCAGCCACCCCAGCCAGGCTGAGGCTTAGTTTTAAACGGGATTAGATACCGGGAGGAGAAAGTCTGTCTTCTCAGAGTGCGGAAACACTCACAGTGGATGATGAACGCGAAGTGACACCCCCTGCAGATGTAGTTTTAATCTCAGTCACACCACCTCGGGAACTGGTTAGTTCCAGGGCAGTGGCCAGTTCATCACCTGGACCAGTTCTCTCCATCCGCATCTCCACAAGGCAGTGCCACCAGCCACGTGTCAGCCAGGAGAGAACGTTTAAAGAATACCTGTCCAAGAATGGCCCTTGCTTCCCCGTGCTGTTCAGAAAGAAAACAAAATAAAACAAAACAAAAAAACACAAGAAAGCAACGTAACCCAAACCCTGTACCAGCCAGCTGCCCTGTCTTCCCAGGGCGTTTTCTGTGGGGTTTCTGCCAGGCCCTGACCCCCACCCCACACATCAGTGGGGAGAGAGGCAGGGGCCGGACCGGGCATGTGCACCGGAGTGGAGAGAGAAACCAGACACGGGTGGGTGCCGGCGCGTTTTTAGGCGCGGTCAGACATGTCACGGTGTGCACGGGAAGCAGGCAAAGACGTTTTCGGAGGGAGGCAGTGCCCGCAGGCAGATGAGCCGTCTGGCTCCTCTGGGGGGGAGCCCCTGGGTCGGGACATACAAGCTAGGGGGCCTCGAGGAAGCTGTTGGTTCGGAAGATGGAGGAGACGATCTTGCCGGTGGCGTTGATGGTGCCTTCGCTGTCCGAGCTGGACTCGGAGTCGCTGCTCCCAGAGTAGGCGCCCAGGCCGGGCAGGATGCCGATGCAGACCGCAGCCGAGGGGCAGTGGATGGAGGGACCGCTCAGGGACGTGCTTCCGAGAGCCACGCAGGACGAGGCTTCTGCAAAGGAGGAGGGAGGACTTTAGCTGCATCACCCCCGCCACAGTCGGCGGTCTGCTTGCCATGTGCCGGGCACTGTGCCGAGGGCTTTACCACAGAAGCCGCAAAACCACCCTGTGCCATCGACACCACTGTCACCCTCACCCTCTGGCTCACCTCCTCCTTTACATCCCACAGCCAGGGAGCATTTGAAGACCAGAGAGTGGGGAATGCCACCAAGTAGGCTGAGGCTCTTTTTGCCCCAGGACACCCCCAGTTACACTGCCACCAGAGTGACAGAAAGCCCCAATCTAGAGATCGCAGGCCTTAGAGATTTAAGGGAGAGTTAAGAGGTCCACTCCTCCTTCTTCCTTCTAAATGTTCCCAGCCTCAGGCATTACAACAACCTGCCAGACAAGTTTTACCCCTCATTTTACTGGTGAGGAGGTCAAATGACCCGCTAGGTTACAGACCACGGAGAGGAGAAAATGCTAAACTAAATCCGAATCCCAAAATCCATGTTCTAAAAGGATTCCTGAGCTCTTTACTGCAGAAGAGCTGGAGTTCAAACTTCACCGTCTCAACTGACAAGCATACCGTCTTCTAGGGTTTGTCTTAACAAAGGCCAGACTAACAGCTCATGTGAATATGGAAAGGACACACAGTATATAAAATCAGGGGTAAGAGAGAAATACACTGAAAAGCTAAGAGAGATCTCAAATGCCCCGCACAGAGCTCAGGACGGGAATATATCTCCTTATCTCACTGGAAGGTCTAATAAGGGGGAAAGATGCTAAGACAGGCGGTGTTCAATCAGGGAAATGTAGAAAAGTGGAAGGAGAGCTGGTAGTGACTGCAGAGATGGCCACAGAACGTAGAGGCAAATATCTGTAACAACTATCACAAAAACTTTCAAGATTTTACTAAAGAGTTCTTCTGAAACCAACCAAACAACAGCCAAACAGAAAAGTGGACAAAAGACATGAACAGTCCCAGAAAAAGGAAGAGATAAATTTTAAACATGGGAGAATAAACAATATATAAAAAGAGAAAGTATGGGGAACAGTCACCTTTACATATTGCTGGGAGCGGGGATAGGGCAGTTCAGCAATGTCCTTCAAACTTACATGATGTTCATATAAGAACCTTCCCTGCAACACTGCTGACAGCAGCAAGACTGCGGACAATCGAAATGTCCATCAATAGGGGGTCATTTAAGTAATGGACTACTATTCAGTCACCAAGAAGAGTAAAACATCTGTTTACTGGTACCAAATGGTCTACAAGGCACTGTGCTAAATGAAAAAGACAAGGGTGCATTGAAGTTACAGTGTGTGTGTGTGTGTGTGTGTGTGTGTGTGTGTGTGTGTGTGTCGTGGGACATGCCCAGGTTTATGCATGACAATGTCTGAAAAAAAGACATTAAAAACTGGCAACAGGGGCTGCTCTGAGGGGGCTGGGAAACAGGAGAGACAATTTTTAAAGGTAAATGCAAAAATCCAAAGAGCATCTGGGGTCACTTAAATTGGGGAGAAACAGTCTCCGTCTCTGTGACCACAGGGCACCCAGTATTACAGCCAGGAGGGCTGGGGACGACTAGACAGTCCTAGCGACAACAGGGCTTGTCTGTCTATATTCTCCTCGAACCACGAGTCTCCAGAGGACAAGGGTTCTTTCTTCACCATGCCATCCCCTGGGCATACAGCACAGGACCCGGCACAGAGCGGGCCACTGTCCACAATGTGTGAGAAGCAGGAAATTGTGTTCAAGACACAGAAGAGTCTCACTGCAAATGGCAACAATCTTTTTTGGGGGGTGGTAAAATTTTGCGGGGTGGACATGACATTATACTGTATGCCATTCACTATTTGAACGTTGACTGTGTTAAGTTACATATACAAGGATACTTTCAATATTCTGTTAGAAAAATACATAGATATGAGCCAGTTACTTAGAAAAATAACTGTTCAGTGAGATGTGACATTTTGTAAGTATTTCAGGGTGACTTTCTTAGACAGAAAAGAAGAACCAAGTCCAGAGTACCCGTGAGGACCAGAGCTGGCTGCAGGGAAGAGAGGAAGGCAGCCATAGGCAACCAAAGATCTAGAACTCTGTGGCGTCAGCAGAGTTTAAGCCAAAAGACCACATCTCCCAATTATCTAGGAGGTTTCAAGAAAGAAGAGAGCACAATTCTGACAAATTTCATTCCAAAAGCAGTTAACTGTCCAAAGGGAACAAAACGGTGCCCTCTGATCTCACCCATTTGGTGAAGTTTCCTGCCAACTTCTGCATTTGCAGGACCGCATTGTCACAGCAAATTAACACTGAAAATTACTAACGGAGAGCGTGCTTGGGATGCAGACAGCTGCGTGACTTGAGAGTAGATGGGGTCAGCGAGTGCGTTCTGCACAGAGATGACGCCCAGAAGCTCCAGTGGGAAGCCTGGCTCTACCCAGGCTGGGGAGGATGGGGGGTGGGGGGTTGGGGGGGCAAAGAGCTATGTTCTGGGGGACCAGCGGGGCAATTTCTCCTGCTGCTGAGCACAAGACCCTGAAGCCAGACACAGCAGACTTTCCTCCTGTGTGGCCTTAGAAGAAGGGATTTCTTGCCCGCTTCTGCCGTAAGAATGGAATGGGGAGGAAGAAAGCATTCAGAATGCCACAAGATGGCTCTGAACACGTGTCTGTCTCACTGCAAAGACCCACACAAGTTTTCCTTTGCACTGATTCACGCAAATACTTCATACCAGAGACTACGCACCAGAGGCAGAGCTTTAAATTACCTGACGGGAATATGTGTTTTATTTTATTTTTATTTTTTTAAATATATCTTTACTGATTTCAGAGAGGAAGCGAGGGAAAGAGAGATAGAAACATTAATGATGAGAGAGAATCATTGATTGGCTACCTCCTGCACATCCCATAATGGGGATCAAGCCAGCAACCCAGATATGTGCCTTTGACTGGAATCGAACCTGGGACCTTTCAGTCCGTAGGCTGGCACTCTAAACACTGAGCCAAATCAGGTAGGGCTGAAATATGTTGTTTAAGATTCCCATTAAGTATACACAGTATACACTTATGCTATTTAAGGAACCACAATATTCTTTGACCTAATAACCTGATATTTGTGAATATGAAAAACGATGCATGTATAGGATTATTGAATACATCATAAAAGTGAAAAAAATTGAAGCTTTCTAAATGTCCATCAATTAAAAATGGGATAAATATACTATGTAAAACCATATGATGGAATACTAGACAGCCTTAAAAAGGAATAAAGAGCCTGGCTGGTGTGGCTCAGTGACAGCATCAACCCACAAACCAGATTTCCAGTCAGGGCACGTGCCTGGGTTGCAGACTCCATCCCCAATGTGGGGCATGCAAGAGACACCTGATTGGTGATTTTCTCTCACCTTTGATGTTTCTCTCTTTCCCCCTCTCTTCCTTCCTTTCTGGAATCAATAAAAAAAATTTTTTTTAAAAAGTAGACTGTATAGCAAAAGTTATCAGCAACAGCTGGCTATTACTGGTGCTCAGTAGATACCTATTTTAAAATATCCATTATCTTTTTGAGAGAGAAAATGAATTAGGCCCCGTTTTATGGATGAACCACTGAGTTTAGCTCAGACTCTCAACCCCAGAGGGAGTCAGGGATAGAACTGCACACACTCCTGAATTTCCCATTCTTGATCCAGCACCCAGGATACACTCATCTTCACTTACAACTGTGCCAATGACTGCAGTGTCAGATTTGATCGCATAGAAGTAACCACCAAAGAAAGTGTAGTCCTGGAAACTGGATTAAAACTAGGCTCAATCCAATCCAACACCAGCAGGAGCCAGGCATTCTACCTCTCACTGGTAGCAAGCCAGGTGAAATCAAGACACTTGACATTTGAGGAAAGCAGAGACAAATCCTTTGTGAGAAGAGGTGATGGGACCGGGGCTTTGTACGCACTCCTAGGAAGACAATGGCCACTTAACAGTTCCACGGGTTCCTAACATAGTGCTTTGCAGGGCAGCTGACATACTCGTGGGTATAAATCCTGCCTGGCAAAAAAATGTGGTAAATTAAGTTTAGGTAGGCCTGCTTCGAGATAAATGCAGTCATTCATAAGTGTGGTGCATTCCAGCCCTTGATGGTGTGTATTATGAGTAGAGAACGAAGTGGAAGCTGCCACCCACCTTGATTCTTGTCATCTGGGTCAGGGTCCGATTTCAGCCTTTTTACACTGTTGCCACTCTCTGAGCTGTAACAGAAAACATGGTGATGTGAGCCAAGGCCAATCTTTGGGATCAAAGCTTTGGGACCAGGAGCTCCAATAACCATTTATAGGGCTCTGAGGCAGCCTCAAGGAACTGGAATGATCTGAAATAAAGTCTTCATTTCAGAGTCTCCCTCTGGTTCTATTATTGGTTTTAAGACAACTTAAAACCCTGACCAATTCCAGGGATAAAGTGTTATATCTACAACCATTTCCTACCCTTCAGATCCTTTGCTGTCCTTATCATTCACCTTGGATAGAACCATAAATGGATTTCAAGACTATCTGGACATGTTCATAAGCGACAAAAATTTAGTTTAAGCTATTAGAGACCAAAGGAAACATCTTTAGTGACACGCTATAGATTCTGAAAGTCACCCCCAAAAAGGCCTTCATTAAAAGATCACCTAAACAGTGTACTCCAATGAGGAAGAAAATAATTTGAGAAGGAAGGACTTAATTCCAGAAGGAAGTAATAGTGGGGAAAAAACATCAGAAACCTGGCAAACTAAATCTTAACACAATGCTGACTGTATAAAAAACACACACGCACACAAATCCCCATCTAATTTGTGGTGTCAAACATGATCATACTGATGTCCTAAGCATGTAAGAAAGGAAGAAGGTGATTGTAGCTCAAAGTCCTAAGCTTGGTGTATAATTTTGCAGGGAAGTAAGATGGCTATTTACTTTAGGTTTTCCTAAGTATCTGGTCAATGGCAAGGTTAGTCGTCAAAAGAAGAGAAATAGAATACCTAAATCCAAACTAGTAGGAAGAAAGAAAAACTGAATGAAGTAATTTTTAATCTTAATTTTTTTTAAAAGCAAGAAGAATGCAAGAAAAAAATTCTTTAAAGACAAATAACATTAAGATAGTAAAAACTGTAGGACCCTGGCTGATGGCTCAGTTGGTTAGAGCATCCTCCTGATATGCCAATGAATCAACCAATGAATGCATACATAAGTCGAACAACAAATTGATGTTTCTCTCTCCCCTTTTTTCTCTTACAAATAAACAATTTTAAAAAACTATCAAAAATCCTAATAAATCCAAACCTACCAGTAAAAAGAGATTAACAGATTAAATTTTAAATCAGCTACATTATGACACACACCTAAAAAACAAAATGAGAGAATTCCAGATAGAATAACAATCAGAAAAAGAAAATACTAACAATTTTAGTTAATGTATTTGAAACAATACAAAATGCGTGAATTCCCAGAAAATATAACCAAATAAAATTGACTCTGAAAGATATAAACAGTCCTATAATCATAAAAATTTTAAAGGGGGAGCAAAAATGATTTTATCTAGTTCTACTAAGCTTTCTTTCACAAACTAGAGCACTACCAACTTATACACACTCTTAAAGAGAAGAAAAGGAACACTCCCTAACTCATTCTATGAAGCTAGTTTTCATTTTCATGTCAAAATCAGATAAAACTAAGGGGGCGGGGGGTGGAGGATACAGGCCAGTCTCCCTCAAGAACAGAGATTCAACAACTGATACAAAATATGAGCAAAACAAGCCAGTGGAGTTAAGAAAAATAACGCTATGTCACTGCCAAGCTGGGTTTCTTACAGGAATGCAACATTAGAAAAATCTATAAATTTACTTTTTCTCTGTAACAGAGTAAAAAAAAATTACTTGATCGACTCAAACGCAGAAAAAGAATACGACAAAATTTAACAGTTAATGGCTATAAAAGAACATATCAAACTATCAACAGAACTTCCTTGCCAGCAGATATCTGAAACGAACAAAAACGATCAATTCTAATCTTAGAAGTGGAAGTTATAAACATTATGTTTAAAACTAGAATGTTCAGAGTTGTTTCTAACATTTTACTGGTGGTCCTAGCCAGTGAGGTAAGATAAGAAAAAGGAATGAAAAAATACAAGAGAGAGAATAAAACTGTCCTTACTTACAGGTGGTAACTTTCTACATAAAAATTTCTAAAGAATCCACTGACAAGTTATTAAAGTTAATAACAGCTGGTGGCTGGATGTAAGTATTCAATTGACTTCATTTTTACACACCAGTAGCAAAAAAATACATAAAATATTTAGGAATAGGTTAAGGAAAAATGTACATAGCTTTTTTTAATATACATTGAGGAAAGGAAGGAGGGAGTGAGGGAGGAACAGAAAGGGAGGGAAAGAAAAAAAGAGAGAGAGAAAGAAATGGGATCCCTACCTCATATCCTTCACAAAAATCAATGACAGATGGATTCAAGACCACCCTGTGAAAGACGAAACTCTAAACTTTAGAAAAAAAATTATCTTATGACCTCAGGGTAGGAAGAATTTCGTGAATAAAATGTAAAATGATCTAACTTTGACCACCTTCAAACAGTATAAACTTCTGGTTAGAAAGTAAACAAGTCTTGTAATATAATGTATAGTTTGGTGACTAGTTAGTAATACTGTATTGTATAGAGACTAGTTAATAATACTATATTGTATGTCTGATAGTTGCTAAGAGAGTAGATCTTAGTTCTCATCACAAGAAAATAATATTGTGACTATGTGTGGTGGTGGATGTTTACTAGACTTAAATAGACTCCCAGACTGACTCACTCCTAACTTATTGCACCAGAATTTGTGAGGCCTAGGAGCCACATTACCCAACGCCCAAGCGATTCTAATAAACCCAGGCTGGAAATATCAGGAACTCCAGCCCCAGGAGACTCATTTACCACCTTGCTAAACAAAATAATCAATGCTACAGCTTCAAAACCAAAAAGGGGTTACATGCATGTCACGAGTACGCTAAGGACTATAAGGATGACAGTTATAAGACCCATTCTGCTGGCTGCAAGACGCTGCTGAGGTAACTGCCCACTTAGAAAGCCCTTTCTTGGCGCAGTCCGGGAAAACGGACTCAGCCCAAATCCTGAAAGACACCGGGCCAAGCACGAGAGCTTCTGTGCAAACGTGGAAGGAATAATTCATAGCTCGGGCAACTAGCTCTCTTCGGGGTGCTGATCCTCCTCCCCTCTGCTGCTCTCATAATGACACTTTACACGCAAACAATGCTCCAAACATCTGCAGCCGATGAACGGTGTGCCAAACCACAAGACGGCATCAGCACACTCCCTTCAGTACGCGTGGCTGGCCGACCATACACCATATTGATTTTCCTAATGGACTGCACTTAAAACTTTCTATCGTTTTGCCCGTGGTATGGTGGTCACACTGAAATGACCAGATTTAATCGCTCTGGTGCCATTCAGGACTGGAAAGGGAGGGGCGAACGTAACAAAGAACTTACCTAAATCGCTAGGCGCTGCGGCCACCCCCCCAGCAATCACGCAGAGCCCAGCCGGGTCTGGGGCCCTGTCCCAGGGCCATGTTAGGACAGCCACATGCTCCTGCTGTTAGCAGGTGCCCGCCTGTCCCAGTCCTAGTCATCCTCACTAATCAGCATCTCCTTTCCAAAGCCTTCCTAATTCTCTAACGGAGCACACACCCCCGCCAGGCAGCCGTAGGTGTTTCTCTTCCCCGCCCTTCCGCCCTGAACAAATCCTTTCGTAGACCGTGTTGCCTAGTTTGCCTGGAGACAGAAATGCCCGACTGTTAAACTCCACCTCTCCTATTCCTTTGTGACCTGGATGAAAGTTCACCACCTCTCAAATTCTCGGTCTCCTCACCCGGTAGTCATTTGTACTTCAAACACTTGTTGAGTTCATGTGCAGAGAGCACTTGGCACAATGCCAGGCACCCAGCAGGTGCCCCGGGCAGAGTGGCCATTATGATGCTGAATGAACAGTCAAGAGACCAGGGTCGGAGGCTACAGATCAAGTCAAATTGGGAAGGGGAGGGCCGGGGAGACCCCCGCTCAGCTCTGGTTATCATTCCAAGAGGCCTTTCAGAGGCCAGAGGCCGCGGTCAGAGGGAGAGTTAGGGTGCGCAAGAGCCAGCTGACCTCTTATGCTTCACGGCTCCCGCCAGCAGCTTTGCCTGGGAGAACTTGTTCTTGGTTTCCATGGGTTTCGCGGCCGCTTTCTTCTCCGCTTCCTTCTTGTTTTCCGGAGGAATGCCCACCTTGTTGAGATTACTGTGAGTTACAGGTTAAGGGTCAAACTAAGCAAAAGGAAGAGCTGTGCCAGAACCACGATAAACTGAAAAGGAATGCGAGTCTAATCCACTGGCACTCTGGCTCTGCCCAGTGATGCCCAGCCTGCCGCTTTAAAAAAGCCTCCCGTTTATGCTGCCAGTCAGACCCAGCTGGTTTCCGGAGAAAGGAAGGTGAGCACAGAGGAAGATGGCAAGTCAAGCACAGAATAATAGAGGCGAGGGAACTTTTTCCCCCTGATCCTCTGAAAATCTGAGTACAGCCGGAAAACCTGTTCCTACTGAAGACAGTCGATTTCCTGCTCGCTGGGGAAAGCACGAATCTTAAGGAATATTAATGCAACCGAAAAAAACATGGCTCCCTGAAAATGTTTGCCTCTCCAGTTTTGCAGAATGTCCTGTGACTATTAATGGCATCAATCTTAGACACGACGGAGACTACCTCCTACTCTGCTGGTGCGAGGCGACGTCAAAACCACTTAAGTTCGTTAAAAAACAGAGTCTTCGTGTCGATCAGTCACCACCCCCTCTCCTGTCACAAGCCTCCTGAGTGCGGATCTCCGGAGGCCCAGGAACCAGTTTTAAACACTCCCACAAAGCGATTTTAACAAGAAACAAGAAACCCCTGTGCATACACGACACACCACCAGAACCAAAAAGTTGGTTTTGAAGCAAAACCTGTTCCTGGCAGCATCGCTTTTTTCACGCCTGATGCCAATCTCTGGCTTTCAAGGTCTGTCACTTTCTTTTGTTCTACCTGCCTCCTCGCTACTTTTCCTTTCATCCCAGCCTATTATGCAACAGATGAGTATTCCAACCGGGTGCCACTCCTTCCTTGAGACGCAGTCGAGCCTCTTGGAACAACAGTGACATCTAGTGCCCAAGGAATCTGAGAAGCGCAGACTAGGTGTATGGTCTGTGCTGTTTGTCTTTACACAACGGAGCACACTGGGAACCAGAAATACGAAAAGTTTAATTTTGATCACTTTCCAGGCATTATCTCTGTTCTTAGGAACACCAGTTACCTTAAATATTTGCACTCTTCAATGGGGATTATGCATATAGCTCAATACTACTGTGAGTTTCATCAGTTTCATGTTTTTTAAAGGTCATTATGGGAACAGACGGGATGTTAATACTAAATGTTCATCCTTTTTAAGAATAAAAATGGAGAGACAGAGAGAGAGAGAGAGAGAGAGAGAGAGAGAGAGAGAGAGAGAGAGAAAAGACATCAATTGGGTGCCTCCCGAATGCACTCAGACCAGGGACTGAACCCACATCCCAGGTATGTGCCCTGACTAGGAACTGAACCCGAAACCTTTCAAGGCACGCGAGGACACTCCAACATACCAAGCTACCTGGCCAGGACTGCTACTGTAATTTTTAAGTGCATTAATAAACAGTTTAAATTTGTAAAAAAGAAAAAGAAAAAAATGAGCCCTCGATGGTTTGGCTCAATGGATAAGAGTGCTGGCTTGTGGACTAAAGGGTCCCAGTTTTGGTTCCAGTCAA
>PVJN01042122.1:0-18412 GCA_004026805.1 Lasiurus borealis | reverse complement strand
AATCGGGAGGGCGGCGTCCTCACGCAGCCGGGCGGCGGCGCCCGGGAGATTTGAAATGGCCGACGCGCTGCTGGCGGGGCTGGGGCTGGGCTCCGAGGCGCCGGGGCCGGGGCGCGGGGGCACGGGCGGCGCGGCCGGGGAGGCGCCGGCGGCCCTGCAGGACGGTGAGTTCGCCGCCCGGGAGCCCTGTCCGCGGCCCCGAGGCGGCTTCCGGGCGGCGGCGGGACCGGGGCCGGGGGGCGCGGGCGGCGAGTGTGGATGGGGGACCCCGGGCCCCGCGCGCGGGGCCTCCTGTCAGCCTGTCAGCCTGTCAGCGTGTCTGTCAGCCTCCCCCGGGCGTGTCCCGCGGCCGTGGCCGCCGAGCTGGCCCGGCCTCCCTCCACCCCTCCTCCCCCTCGGGCTCTGCTCGCACCCTCCCCCTCGGCCACGGCTCAGTGCCCCGCGGGCAGGTGGCACCCAGCACCCAGGCCCCGCTCGGTCCTCCCTCCCCCCCGGGGAGGTCCCGCTCTGCATGCCTCGCGCTGACCTTCCGGTGGGACCGGGAGGGGTGGGGCAGCGGTTCCCCACCTTCCCAAGGCCGTGACCGCTGCACACAGCTCCTCATGGGGTGGGGACCCCCCCAACCGTGAAATGTTGCTACTGTGATGCATCGTGATGTCAATGTCTGCATTTTCCCATGGTCTCAGGCGACACCTGGGAAAGGGTCGTTCGACCCCCAGGTTGAGAACCGCTGGGTGAGATGGGAGGGGCGGGGCCGGGCGGGGAGAGCCCGCAGAGGGAGGCAGGAGGGCGGACCTCTGCCAGCACTGCCGCCCGCCCACCTGCATGGTCCCCGCCTGGGGCTGGGGCTTCCCCCTCTGGACCGCTGCGGGGCCTTGCTGGGGGGCCGAGGGGGCCGGGGTGGAGGGGGAAAGGGAGCTTTCAGAGCTCGGTGAGGAGCCGCCCGAGTGGGTGGAAGCAAAGCGACCCTCCCCCTCCCCCCCACCCCGCATGTTCAGGCCGCCGCCACCCCATCCCCCCCAGAGCTGTTCATTCTGTAACACTGCACTCCCTGTGGGTGAAGAAGGGGTTCTGTGGAAAGTGACCTCACGGGGTGACGGGTCCTGAACCCCTCACTGGGCAGGTCGTGGAGTGCAGCCTCGCCCAGGCACGAGCCTGCTTTAGTGAACGCTCGGTCTGCCTTAGCCAGCCTCTCTGGAATGGAAAAAAAACCCACAATTATATGTACATGTATGTATATATAATATACATATACACACACTGAGTGGCCAGATCATTACTATCTCTGAACAGGTAATAATCTGGCCACTCAGTGTGTGTGTGTGTTAGAGGCCCGGTGCATGAATTCGTGCAGGGGTGGGGTCCGGCCACCTGGCCAAGGGGAGGGGACATGGGCGGTTGGCCAGCTGCCTGCTGGTCCAACTCCTGGTCGAGGGGACAATCTGCACATTAGCCTTTTATTCTATAGGACACCGAGTGGCCCCAGATGATTATGCGTTCAGAGATAATCCTCATCCGGCCGCTCCGTGTACATCTATCTATCTATCTGTCTGTCTGAGACCTCGGTGACGGACACTTCACTCAGTGGCAGGCGCCTCCTGGGGGACCCCAGAAACAGGCCTGGCCTGGGAGGGGCTCAGGGGCTTGCTGTCTGGAGGAGAAGGTGGGGTTCGAGGTGTGTTTCCCTTTCCTGAGCCGACTTTTCCACAGCAGCAGCAGTGGTGGCCATGGCGGGGAGAAGAGCGTCTCTGGGCTGTGGAGCCTCTGAGCCAGGGCGAGGGGCCAGGGCCTGTGGCCCGAGCTGACGGGGTGGTTCCTCCAGGTTCGCCCCGGCACGGAGATTCCGGCAGCGAGGGCCGCCCGGAGGAGGACCAGCCAGGGTCCCTGTTGCCCAGCTTCGTGCTGCAGGGGAAGACCCACTTCCCGGCCCTGTTCCAGACCGGCCACCTCCTGCTCTACGAGCGCTTCAGAGCCTACCAGGACTACATCCTCGGTGAGCCCGCCCCGCGCCCGGCTCCCCAAACCCCGCCTCTCCGTGCCCCGGGCCCTCCCACAGCCGCTGGCCCAATGGTTTTTGGCTGTTGTGTTGTTTTTTTAAATATATTTTATTGATTTTTTACAGAGAGGAAGGGAGAGGGATAGAGAGTCAGAAACATCGATGAGAGAGAGATATCAATCAGCCGCCTCCTGCACGCCCCCCACTGGGGATGTGCCTGCAAGCAAGGCACATGCCCCCGACCGGAATGGAACCTGGGACCTTTCAGTCCGCAGGCCGACACTCTATCCACTGAGCCACACCGGTCTCTGCTTGGCCCAAAGGGCTTTTGACCCCCTGGGTGTGGTGTGTGCCTGCCTGGGTGCCTGCCTGGCTGGCCCACCCCCTGCCGGGTGCAGCCTCAGTGCCCGCCGTGTTTCCTCCCTGTACAGCCGACTGCAAGGCCTCCGAGGTGAGGGAGTTCACGGCTGAGTTCCTGGAGAAGGTGCTGGAACCGTCGGGGTGGCGGGCGGTCTGGCGCACCGACGTGTTCGAGGTGCTGGTGGAGGTGAGTTCCGTGCCCGCGCCGCGCTCCCGTTCTTGTTTATTATCCTCTGGGTGTGGGAAGCAGGCTCTCCCCTCTCGTTTCATGTGAGAAAAAAAAAAAAGGCCATGGGTAGTGGTGTAGGGGCGGTCCCGGCTGCGGGGGACAGGGGGCGGGCGGCATTTCATTCCGGGGTTATGCCAACGTCCTTGGTTGCAGCTCAGGCCTGTCAATTAGGTTAAGATCACCCCCCTCCCCCCTCGTACCCCCCTGCCCCAGTCAGCCAAGCTTTAAAAAGGAACGCGCCCTTTTTTGGATTAAAGCCTCCGACGCCTCCTTTACCAAAGGCCTGGGCCGGCTCTCCGGCTCCGCCCTGTGGAGAGCGAGTCAGAGGCAGGCCCTTCCCGTGCGGTCGCTCCTGGTCTCCTTGCTCCTCTCTCTCTCTTCATTTCCTGCTCCCACCCCCCCACCTGCTGCCATTTCCTCCTCCGGCTCCAGCGGGAAACGGCCTTTCCGCACCCGCAGCTGCCACGCCGGCCTCTGCCCCCGGCCCTTTGCACCTCCCGCTCCTCAGCCGGCTGCTGCCTCTCACCCTCCCACTGCGGCTCCCGTGACTCCCGCCCCTGCTAGTTAGGCTCTGCCCTGCCCTTGTCACTATCTTTGTTCCTCCGTTACAGGGTGAGCGCCCGTGGGACAGAGCCAGGCCCGTCTCGTTTATTATCCTCTGGGTGCGGGAAGCAGGCTTTCCCCTCTCATTTCATGTGAAAGAAACGCCAGCCTCGGGGTAGTGTAGGGTGAGCCTCTCCTTGTGATCTCCCTCCGCGCAGTGAGCCCCTTGTTTTGACTTTTGAGGTCACGGACGTGGACTTCCCGGCGCTGGCGGCGGCGGTGCGGCTGGCCGAGCCCTGCCTGTGCGAGCCGCGCGCGGGCAGCTTCACGGCGGAGTGCGTGCGGGAGCTGCTGGAGCTGAAGGCGCAGCGGCTGCCCCTGCAGGAGCTGTGGGTGGCCTTCGACGGCTCCGGGGCGCTGGACCAGACGGCGCTGGCCATCGAGCACCTCAGGTGGGCGGCGCCGGGACCCGGGCGGTGGTCAGCGGTTGGTGGTCCGTCCTCGCCGCCCAGACCCGGCCCTCAGCCGGCGAGCGGTCGCGGCGGTGTTCACAGCGGTCAGAGGCAGGGAGTCGCGTGTACGTTTTAAAAATGCAGAGACAAGCTCGCAGTGCTTCTTGGGAGGTCATTTCGACTTCCAGAAAAGACGGCAAAGTACAGAGTCCCTGCGCCCCCTTCCCTTCCCCGAGGCGGTCAGCGGTGGCGCAGGGACCAGGACGGGCTGCAGAGCCGCCGGGGACACGGGGTGGCCGTTCAGAAAGGGCTGCGGCCTCCAACACACGTGCGGGTGCCCAGCGTGTTCTCCGTCCGTGGGGGCGGAGCTGTGGGTTTCCTTAGCTCCACCCCCAGCCCCGCCCCCACCTCCTTGCCCAGGGCCAGGGGGTGAACGTGTCCGGTGCTGGTTCCGCTGCAGGTTTTTCTACCAGAACATCTGGAGGAGCTGGGACGAAGAGGAGGAGGACGAGTACGACTACTTTGTCCGGTGTGTGGAGCCGCGCCTGCGCCTGTGAGTGCCACCGGAGCCTTAACTTCACCTTCACCTTCACCGTGGGCAGCTTGGCCTGTGGGTCAGCTTCACCGTGGTCAGCTTCACCTGTGGGTTAACTTCACCTGTGGGTCAGCTTGGCCTGTGGGTCAGCTTGACCCGTGGTCTACCTTCACCGTGGGCAGCTTCACCTGTGATCCAACTTCACTGTGGTCAGCTTGACCCGTGGGTTAACTTCACTGTGGTCAGCTTGGCCTGTGGGTTAACTTCACCTGAGTGTCAGCTTGGCCTGTGGGTTAACTTCACCGTGGTCAGCTTCACCGGTTGTGGGTCAGCTTGGCCTGTGGATTAATTTCACCTGTGGGTCAGTTTGACCCGTGGTTTGACATCTTCTGTGGGTCAGCTTGGCCTGTGGGTTAACTTGACCTGTGGGTCAGCTTGGCCTGTGGGTTACTTTGACCTGTGGGTCAGCTTCACCTGTGGGTTAACTTCACTGTGGGTCAGCTTGACCCGTGGGTTAACTTCACCTGTGGGTCAGCTTGGCCTGTGGGTTAACTTGACCCGAAGCTTGTGGGTGTGGAGAAACTACCCGCAGCGTTTTAGACCGAGTTAAAACAGGGAGCTCAAGAACACCACGCTAACAGCTCAGTGTTTTGCACATCAGGATAACACTTGAGCCAGTGTGTTAAAACCAACCATTTCTGTTAAACCCGAGGACAGTCATGTGAAAAGCAGTGAAACTAGCTGATTACGGAAGCCTTTCCTGCTTCCAAAGCCCCGGCTTTACTGTCCGCTCCCAGTGAGACGCACCTGCTAGGCCTGCCTCGGAAGCTTTGTACGGTGCCCGTCCTCAAAGATTGACGTACGGACGAAAGTATTAATAGTAGTGAATGGGATCGTTCTTCTAATATATTGTGGGAGGAAAAACCCTTTCACACAAAAATACTGTACCCCAAATTCACCCCCATTCCATCCACATAGCTAGCGGTTCTGCACTTGCTAAACGGGCCAGTTGCCGCCCACTAGGTGGCGCGCTAACACCGTTCATGTCCGTCTGCGGGGCCGGGAGCAGTAAATGAGGGCGGGCGCTCCGGGAAGAGGAGTTTGTGGGGGGACCTCCCTGCACCTCTGGGCCTGCCGGAGGCGTCGCCCCGGGATCTGTGTTGCCGGTTGGTTGGTAGTAAGAGGAGAGTGTGGGGAGGCTGGGTCTCGCTCCCTGTGGGGCCGGGGGGAGTGGGTGGGGAGGGGAAGAGAGGGGAACCTGCGCCCCAGGGGGAGGGCAGCACCCCGGGGGAGGGCTGAGGGGGTCGGCCTCAGCGACTCAGGCCCGCCCTCGGAGAAGCTCGTGTGTTTCTGGCTCCCATGGGCCTGGGGGGGGGGGGGAAGGGCAGGGCCCGGTCGGGTGGATGCACGTGAGGAGGGTGAACGCACGTGTGCGCACAGGGAGGGATTCGCGCACACCTGCGCCCACTCTCAGGCGGGAAGAGGTGTCTCTGGTTTCAGAGGAGAAGCTGGCCTGGGCAGGGGAGAGGCGCTGCCACATCCAGGTGCGCAGGCTCGGCCACGCTCGGCGGGCCCCCCCCTTGGGGGTCTCCCGTCGGAGCCGGTGCCGGGCTGTGGCCTGAGACGCAGAACCTTCGGCTGCACTTCCAGCCGAGAGTGCCCGGGTGCGAGAGGAGCGAGCCCACAGCCCGCCCGGGGAGGCTGAGGGGCCGGTGTCCGAGGCAGAGCCTTAGGCCGCCTCCGTTAATAGGCCGCACCCTGCAGTCGGCGGCTCAGCTGTCTCTTGTTTGCAAAGCGGTTTCCAGACCGGCGCTGGCGCTGCGTGGGGGTTAGCCAGGCCCACGCAGCCCTGGCTCTCAGCTTCCCCCGCTCACTCCGCGGAGCACAGACAGGTTCTCGAGGCTCCCGTCCACCCGCTGAGCGCGGGGTCGTCGGTGTGAGGGTGCTGCGGTGCGGCTCGGCTCCCTCAGCTTCGGGGAGCCGGCTGAGGGTGAGAGGACCCTCCGTGGTGTGCATCTCTGGTGGTTCTGTTTTGGGTCTGATAGTATTTTTAGTGTATTTGCGGGGTACACGTGTAGTTTTGGGATGTACCACAGCCATAGCTACGGGGAGCAGTACCCTGAAGTGTGAGTATCCAATCCGGTAGGGTCAGGGTCAGTTGTTGGTGGTTTGATTGTAGAATTAATGTTGATCTCAGATGCTTCGGTTGATGAGAAATGGGAGTTAGTTGATGAGTTTACTGAGGTCGGGGATTGGGCTCTTGACGATTCAGGGGATCCCAGGATTTTCAGTAAAGAGGCTTCGGGGGTCGCAGGGCGCACACTGTGGCCTCAGGCTGGGGGGCTTAGGATTGGAGCCCTCTGATGGCCTCCCTGAGGGCCGGCTGCGTGATCCCGTCCCGTCTATGCGCTCCCTCACTCTCACCTTTCACCCCGGGAGCGTGGCCGTCCTCAGGTGGTTTTGAGACGCTTTGGGAAACTTCCCTCCCCGCCCTTCCCACCCCAGGCTGCCCTCTGCGACCCATTCATTAAGGCAGCGGTTCTCAACCTGTGGGTCGCGACCCCTTTGGGGGCCGAACGACCCTTTCACAGGGGTCGCCTAAGACCATCGGAAAATGCAGATCTTTACATCACGATGCATCACAGGAGCAACATGTCATGGTTGGGGGTCGCCACCCCATGAGGAGCTGTGTGCAAGGTAGTCGAGTTCTCAGGAAGGTGGAGAACCACTGCTTTAAGGTTTTGAATCTAATAGACGAGAAAATAACTTATTCCCCGGCTCTGCCTCCGAGAGCTAGGGCCTCAGCCTCGCCCGGCCCCAGCCCCAGCCCCGGGCGGGCAGTGGGCCCCTGGGCCCGTGAGGGCATGGCCGGAAGCTGCCGGCTCCGGGGCGGGGCGTGTCCTCGGGGAGGGGCTCATCCCGCTCTCGAACCCGCAGGCACTATGACATCCTGGAGGACCGCGTGCCCTCCGGCCTGGTGGCGGACTACCGCGGCCTGCTGGCGCGCGGCGAGGCCGTCTACCGGAGCTTCCTGGACCTGCGGGGCAGCCTGGCGGCCTGCGGCGCCGACTCGGAGCAGGAGAACGTGTCCATGGTGCGGGGGCTGGAGCTGTACTCGGAGCTGGAGCAGCTCAAGCAGAAGCTGAAGCTCATCGAGAACCCCTTGCTGAGGTGCGGGCCTCCGCCCTCACTGTCCCCGCTGCCTGGCTGCTTTCTTTTCATAGAAAGACGTGTTTGTGTGGGCGTCAGAGAGGAGGGAGGGGGGGAGAGACGGGAGCATCGTGAGAGAGAATCACGGACCGGCTGCCTCCTGCATGCCCCACCCCAGGGACGGAACCCCCAACCCGGGCCTGCTCCCCGCCTGGGAGCTGAACCGTGGCCTCCGGTTCCTGGGTCGATGCTCAAACCCCTGAGCCACACAGGCCGGGCCTCCTGGCTGCTTCTCCTCCGCGGGCCGGGCCACTCACAGCCCCCCCGCCCCCCCGCCTCCCCCAGGTACGTGTTCGGCTACCAGAAGAACCCCGCCGCCCAGGCGAAGGGCGCCCGCCCCCGGGGCCAGAAGGTCACCCACGTGGTCTCCTCCACCCTGGTGACGGGGCTGCTGCAGGCGCTGCTCCGGGACCGGCTGTGTCCGGAGCCGGGTGCGGAGGACGTGGAGGTCCAGGTGAGGGGGGTGGTTCTCGCTCGGGTGGGGCGGAGGGGTTCCCCCTTGCTCCCCGGTCCCCCTGAGTCTGCAGAGCGGTGGGGCGGGAGCCGGTGTCTGTGCTGCTGGCAGTGACGGCTCTGCCCAGGCTGCTCCGTGTGCGGGGACCCCCCCCCCTTCAGAGGGAAGTGGGGGACCAGACGCCCTCGGGTCGCACTATGTGCCGCCGCCTTCCAGTTCCACAGGGACCCGCTGCTGGCCATCAACGCCTGCTACGAGGGCGACAGGGTGATCGTGTGCCCCGGCCACTACGTGGTGCAGGGCGCCCTCTCCATCACCGACTCCATCGAGCTGGAAGGTGAGGGGAAGGGACCGGGCCACGCTCGGGCCTCGGGGGGCGGAGCTCCCGGCGGAGATGCGGTGTCAGCCCCTTGAGGTCACCCCTGAAGGACGGCCTGGTGTCTGAGCAGCGGGGGGTGTTCTCTGTGGCATCATGTGTTGTTGGAGGACACGCCGGAGGGAAAGGCCACGACAGACGCTGGCCAGGGGTAGCTCAGTGGTTAGAGCCCAGCCCGTGAACCACAGGGTCACCCACCCGGTTGTGGGGTCGATCCCAGGCACCGCGGTGAGGCACCCGGTCCCTTGTTCCCCAGCCACGTCTCCCGCTTCCGCGAGCTCTGTCTCTCTCTCTTCCCTGCCTCCCACCCTCTGAAATGACCCCGGGGGGGGGGAAGATCCTGGGGAGGATTAACAGCAAGGAAAGACTGCTTTCCAGATGGTAGGAGGTTCATATTCTGGAATAAAAATATCCATGTATTTTAAAAATACATTTAAAAATAGTATTTTACAGGTTGCTTGTTCTTATTCCAGAAATGTTGTGGCTATGTTGGTGCATTAATTAAAAAGTTCAGCTTATTTTAACAAAATTTGATCTCAGGGAGGAAGGGGGGGAGAGAGAGACAAACATCTATGAAGAGCGAGAGAACCATGGGTCGGCTGCCTCCTGCACGTCCCCGCCCTCCCTGCCCCTGGGAATGAAACCCCGGGCATGGGCCCTGACCGACCGTGAATCCAGTGGGACCTGGTTGCTAGGGGATGCTCAGCCCTGAGCCACGCCGGCCGGCCGCGCTCTGCCCGTGCAGGGGGAGGCTGGCGTCAGGCTGCCGTGGGCGTCTCCGTGACGTGTCAGATTCACAGGCCCAAGAGCCTCCGGTCGGCAGTCAGGCCCGGAGCGCAGACAGTCCTCCCAGCAGCTGTTCGTGGGCAGCGATGCGTCCTCTGTCTTCGTGTTGTCAGAGCCCTGATGGCAGGGCCGTCGTTCCCGGCTCACCTGCTCACACTCGCCCTCTGAGCCCGCACACAGGGGAGGTGGTGTGAATAGCTCGCTCACTGTGGGCAGGCCCCCAGCGGGAGGCTGCAGCAGGAAGAGCGGGGTACAGATGGCGCTGGGTCCCAGCCAGGCCTGGCTGCAGGGAGTCACCGTGTGCTGCTGACTCGCCGCAGGTGGCGTAGGAGTTCGGCGGTTCCGTGTACCCGGCGCCTCCACTCCCGGGCACTGCCGAGTCGGGGCAGGCCGGGGTCGTCGCTGGCGTGAGTGTGGAGCGCAGTGAGGCGGATCTGACGCCGGCCTGTCGGCAGCCACGCCTGTAACCAGGCCGAGTGCGCGCGTGTGCGGGTGCTCACCACGCGTGTGGCACGGCCGAGGTTCGGATAGGGAGGCAGGCTGAGGAGACTTGTGAGAAGCTACGTCTTCTCCGGCTTACGTGGGACCGGGACGGGGAGAGAGTCCATTTCCTCTCAGTGCAGCTGGGCGCCCGGGGGCGTGCCGCTCGGAGGCACAGGGAACGGGCCTTCGGGCGGAGCGGCTGGTGTGGGGCCGCTTCCCGCCGCGCCCGGCACCCGCCCCGGCCCAGCAGCTGGCTCTCCGCAGGGTACGGGCTGCCGGACGACATCGTGGTGGAGAAGAGGGGCAAGGGCGACACCTTCGTGGACTGCTCGGGCGCCGACGTGCGCATCTCCTGCATGAAGTTCGTGCAGCACGACGCTGTGGAGGGCATCCTGGGTGAGTCTGGTGCTCGTGCCCGCCCGTCCAGCGGTGAGGCCGCCAGCCCCCCGCAGGCAGGCCAGGCACCCCGGGACCCCCCCGTCAGTCCGGGAGCCCGGGAGGTCAGGCCAGGATGATGGTTGGTCACTCACATACGTGGCTGCCACCTACGCAGCCCTGCGTAGCTCGCCCGGCCTGGCCCATTGCGGTGGAGTGTGGGGTCTGTGTGACCCTTTTCCTCCTAAAACCGCCCTCGGCCGCCCCGTGACCCTCCGTCCAGTGTGGCCCAGGCGCCCACCGCTGTCTTCTCGAGCCGCTGGTGTGCGAGTCCGGCTCCTCGGCCCCTTTCCCTCGAATCGGCCTCCGCTGGGCCCAGGAACGTGGCTGTCGGAAATCTTTTTTTTTTTTTTTTAGTAGAAAGTGCTTTTAGCTCGGGGCTGCCTTTCTGAGGCCGGTCGCTCCTGCTGAAGCGGCCGCTTTAGGTTCAGATGGCGGCTGAGCAGCCGTGGCCGACGCGCTTTGAATCTGTAAACGGCAGTGTGCGCGCTGCGGCCGGGGTCGGGATCACTCGGCCTCCGGGGCCTCCCGGGGCCGCTTCTCACCCCGGCGATTGGCCCTGAGCCTGTGTGTCCCCCGCAGTCATCCACCGCGGCAGGACCACCGTGGAGAACTGCGTGCTGCAGTGCGAGACCACCGGCGTGACCGTGCGCACCTCCGCCGAGCTCGTCATGCGGGCGTCCGACCTGTGCGGAGCCAAGGTGCGAGCCCCCCGCCCGGGGCGGGGCCGGGGGGAGGGAGAGACACGGGGAGGCCCCCCGCAGCCGCTGAGTAAGGAAGAGGGGGCCGCGCTGGGGCCGCGGGCATTCAGTGCCTCCCTGAGCGGGGTCCGCGGGTTTCTGGTGGCCGTTCTTGACCTCGTGGAGGGGACTCTCTGTTTGCTGAGGATTTTTGTGATGAATGTGTTTCCTTTTGTCAGAGGCGTCTTCTGCGTTATCTGATATGGTCCCATGGTGTTGATTGGCCGATGGATGGATAGAATCAGAACACGGACTTGTCCAGAGTGAGGGTGGAACAGTAGTGAAGGGCAGACACGTTAGCCAGTGTTGTGTGCACGCACGTGTGTGCGTGCGTGAGTGCGTGCGTGTGCATGTGTGGTCTCAGAGTGATGAGCGATGGACGGCTTCCTTGCAGTGGAGCAGAGGCGGTGTCACCGGAAGCACACACACACACACACACACACACACACACACTTCCTAGGACAGCTCTCTCCCTGCGCTGGGCGCTCGCTCTGTGTCCGAGGCTGAGAAGTGGCTGAGAAGTGGCGGTGACCCTCCCGGTGGTCCTGCCTCTCACCTCGGGCCGGTGCCTTGCCTTGCGGTGCAGGGGGCGGGCGTGGAGATCTACCCCGGCAGCACGTGCTCCCTGAGCGACAGCGGGATCCACCACTGCCGGGAGGGCATCCTCATCAAGGTGAGCCCCCCCCCCAGCACCACCCCCAATGGGCGTGCCCGGGCTCCGGGGCTCCCGTTGGGAGGAGGGAACGGGACTTGGGTTTCTGGCTGCAGCACGTGGTGGGGCGGGGCGCTCTGCGGGTTCATGGGCCCCGTCCCTCGCCGGCCCCCGGGCTGTGTGCACGCTTCCGGCTGGAGTTTTGGGATCTCCGGGAGCCGCGGGGGGAGCCGGACCGGGGTCACACGCTCCTCTCCTCGCCCCAGGACTTCCTGGATGAACATTACGACCTCCCCAAGATCTCCCTGGTGAACAACATCATCCACAACAACGAGGGCTACGGCGTCGTCCTGGTGAAGCCGCGCATCTTCTCGGACCTGCAGGAGCCGCCGCCGCCGGCCGGGGCTGAAGGTGCGGCTGGTGCCTCCGGGAGCTCCGCCCGCTGTCTTCCTGGGCGGCCGAGCTGGGCTGCCTCGTGGGGCCTGCCTGGATCCAGGCCTGGGCCGATGGCTGCATCCTCGGTTGTGAGGAGGGGGGAGCATGGCCTGGTGGGGAGGCCTCGTCCTCAGGGGCCGCGGCAGCTGGTCTGTGTCCTCAGGCGCCTGTAGGTCAGAGTGCAGGGGGCGTGGCCAAGGGGTCTGTAGGTCAGAGTGCAGGGGCGTGGCACAGGTCTCACAAGGCCACTGTGAGGTGTCGGCCCAGGGCTGTGACCCGGAAATTCCAGGGAGGGTCTTGTGAGCTGGTTCTGCTGTCGGCAGGATCCGTTCCCGGAAGAGGTAGGACTGAGGTCTCCATTTGCCGCTGGCTGTGGCTGGGATCACGCTCAGCCAGACGCAGGTCCGGCCGCAGGGACCTCCCTCCAGCGAATCTCTCTTCTCGCTTCCTTCTCCCGTGGGTTGTGGGGCCCGTGGGGCTAGGCCTGCACACACACTTACCTCCTGAGGCCACTGGCTATTACCTTAGTGGCCCGACCTGTGGCCCTTTAATGATTCAGTGCCACAGCAGGGCCAGGATCCGGGGCCACGAGCTGCTGATGGCGCCGAGCGGAGGCAGCGGGACAGGAGGGGCCGTGAGAGAGGAGGCCCCAGGGGGAGAGAGTCCCCTTGGCCACCTGTCCGGGCTCAGGCCGGGTCTGAGGGCTGGGCACCGGCTCGCAGGGACGCAGGGAAGCCAGGGCCGTGGGTGCCGCGTCACCGAGCTCCTTGTTCCTCCAGAAACCAGAGCACTCGGAGAGCCGCCGCCGGGGGAGGCTGACACCGCCGCCGCCGAGGACGCAGACCCGGAGGAGCCGATGGAGGGCCCCCCAGCCCGGAAGGGGGCGCTGCGCGCCAGGCCCGGGCACCTGGAGGGCAACTGCGAGATCGTCAGCGAGCTGGTGGCCGCCTCCGCGCAGAAAGGGCAGCTGCGGAGGACGCGGCTGAGCGAGCTGGGCATCACGCAGGCCGACGACACCCTCATGTCCCAGGGCATGTTCGTGGCCATCGCCGAGAACCAGTTCAAGTGGAACGGGAAGGGCAGCTTCGGCACCTTCCTCTTCTGAGCACGAGCGCCCACACGCGGCTTTGCACCACCCAGGCCCCTGCACCGCCCTCGCTCCCCGCCTGCCGCCCGCCCGCCCGCCGGGACCCCATCATGGACCCCGTCCAGACGGCTCGCACGGTTCTCTGACAGCCCGTCCCAGCCCCGGCGGGAGCGCACTTCCCCTGACTCTGCCGAGGAGCCAGGGCAGGCACGGGGGTGCCCTCTGACCCGGGTGCCCTCTGACCCCAGGCAGCATGTCTGGCCGCCGCCGAGTTTGCACAGCGCCCCTCAGAGAAGCAGCTCTTCCATGCCAGCGCGGCCTCCTCAGACTGCCGCCGGGGCGTGGGGGGTGGGGTGTGCGTGGTGCCGTGTCGCCCTGAGAGCAGACGTGGGCATGTGCCCGAGCACAGTGCCGTGGAGCGCGGCGAGCGGATGCAGGAGAGGGCGCTCCTTGCCACAGCGTGTTCTCATCCCATTCTCACCCCGGGTCGCCTACGGACAGCTCGGCCCTGCGGCTGTCATGTAAAAGCTTTGAAGATATTTATATTAAGAGGTTAAATGGACATTGATATGCTAACGATTAAAGTGATGCTGATGATGTCATGGTGATTCCCTCCGGGCTGCACCTCGGCTCCAGCACAGTTTGCCTCTCAGACCGATGAGCGTCCCTTCAAGACACAACGTCTCAGACACGGTGACACCCCTGTGGCCCCGCTGGCAGCTCAGGCTGGGCGGCTCCTTTCCTTTTAAATAAACACATTTTTGTGGTTTCAGAGAGGAGGGGAGAGGGGGAGAAAGAGAAGCATCAGTGATGAGAGAGAAGGAATCATGGACCGGCTGCCTCCTGCACGCCCCACATTGGGGATGGAGCCCGAATCCCAGGCCTGTGCCCTGACCAGGGCTCAAACCATGACCTCCTGGTTCACAGGTCAAGGCTCAGCCACAGAGCCGCACGGCCGGGCTGCACGTGTGTGATGTGTGGGCCCGTGTGCACGTGAGCAGGTCTGTTTCCAGCGGGAACACTTCTGTCTCCGCAACTAGAAGGGAGGCCGAGCGTGGGCAGGACGGAGGGGGCCCCGCCGTGGGGATAAGGCGAGTTTGGGGCGTGTGGGAGGTGCCCCCAGTTTGGAGGTTGTGGCTCTGAGGAGAGGGTTTCAGCAGTGGGAAGGGCGTCACTGAGGGGGTCCCCTTGTGGATGGAACAAGAATAGGACAGAGCCCCTGCCGGCTGCCCGGGCCATGTCCGGCGCTGTCCAAGGTACCGGGCTCTGAGGAAGGGCGGCTCCCACCTGCAGCCACTAGCCTGCGTGGGGCCCGTCTTTCAGCAAAGCCCCCCATTCAGCCCCGTCCGCCCCCAGTGCCCGAGCCGTGGCCGGGGGTGATCGCCCCTAATTCACGTCACAGCCACCCACAAGGTCGGCGTTCCCCGCGCACCTCACCCTGCGGAGGGTCCGGACGGGGAGCGGGGAGGGCTGGTGTGGAGGCGCTGTGCCAGCGGGCGCTCAGGGCCAGGGGAGGTGGAGGCAGGGCCGGCCGATGGCAGCGGCTCAGGGGGAACCCGGGGCCCTGGCGTCTGTTTCCCGGGGGCAGTGATGGGGGACGTGGACCTGCAGGCAGCACGGAGGGGAACTTCCTAATGGGCTTCTACATCCACGGGGAGAGGACACGGGGCAGGGGGAGTTCTGAGAGAACGGGGGTGAGAGAAAGGCCCCACCCCCACCCGAGGGGGCGCTCTCGTCCTGCACAGATGCTCGCCACAGCCATGCCCAGCGCGGTGGTCTCAGGCCCAGGCTGGCAGAGCCGGGCACGCGCCTGAGTCAGCAGGAGGAACCGGGCCCAGGAAGGATGGGGGTGGTGGACGCCCGGGGAGGGCCGGCAGCCACTGCCCCAGGCCTGGGCCGGGGAGGCTGGGGGCTGCAGAGCCCTCAGGGCAGTGGGAGGCCACGGGGAGGTGGGGAGGGGGGAGCAATACTCCGCTGCCTGCCTGGCGCAGGGCCCAGGGGATGGGGATGGGGATGGGTCGTGCAGGAGGCGGCTGGTTGATGTCTCTCTCCCATCGATGTTTCTAACTCTCCCTCTCCCTTCCTCTCTGTGAAAAATCAATAAAATATATTAGAAAAAAAAACAACACACACAACTCTAAAAAAAAAAAAGGATTTCAGGCCCGGGCAGGGCGCAGCCACCTGTGTGTTGAAAGACGCTGTCCCAGCGAGGGGCCAGGGGGACGAGCTGGTACCGAGAGGCGGACAGCAGTCTCCCCCTCGGTCTGGGGAGCGCAGAGGCCTGAGCCCAGGCAGGTGGGGGTCCCGGGGGGCTCACCGGGGCGACCGGGGAGCCGGCTCCTCTGCTCTCGGCCCCCCTCTCATCGGGACCCGCTCACATTTCACGTGAAAGGAAACGCGTGCTCTTCACCCGGAGCAATTACACGTAAACACTTCACGCCAGCTGCTGGCGGGGTTCAGACTGCTGGTTACCGTGGCAACAGGCAGAGCCGGTGCCGTGAGCAGCAGCGCACTGGTCCGTGGAGGGAAAGTTAATGTGTGTGCGCGTGGGGGGGGGTGGGCGGGGGGTGTATTTACAGATCGCTCAGGGGGGCTCGGCCGGGCCCGGGACGGGCTGCCGACAACCGGGGAAGATGGCCCTGATGGCAGGCCAGGCCAAGGGCCCGCACCCGCGCAGGAATGCCGAGCACCGGCCTCCAGGAAGAAGATAAACTAAAAAAAAAAAAATAGAGCCCTCACAGGTGTGGCTCAGTGGGCAGAGCGTCGGCCTGTGGACTGAGGGGTCCTGGGTTTGATTCCGACCAAGGGCACGTACCTTGGTGGCCGGCACATCCCCAGTGGGGGGCGTGCAGGAGGTGGCTGATCGATGTCTCTCATCGATGTTTCTAACTCTCTATTCCTCTCCCTTCCTCTCTGTAAAAAAAAAAAAATCAATAAAAATATGTTTTAGCTGAAACCGGTGTGGCTCAGTGGGCAGAGCGTCGGCCTGTGGACTGAAGGATCCCGGGTTCGATTCCAGTCGGGGGCAGGTATCCTGGTTGCGGGCACATCCCCAGTGGGGAGCGTGCGGGAGGCGGCTGATCGATGTCTCTCTCTCATCGATGTTTCTGACTCTCTCTCTCCCTTCCTCTCTGTGAAAAATCAATAAAATAGATTTTTTTTAAAAAACACAGAAAAGCACTGGCTGGGAGGACGCTGGCGCTCAGTGGGCCGCAGGGACCGTGGTGAGACGGCCCCTCAGGAAGCCACCGCCGCGGCGTCAGGAACAGGACGTGTCTAACGCTTTGAGGGGCCGCCCACCGTCCCACCAGCAGGGCGCGGGGTTCCTTCTTCTCCGCGTCCTCGCTGGCGCGTGTCGTTTGTCGATTGGTGGACGGTGGCCATGCTGACGGGCGTGAGGTGGTATCACATTGTCGTTTTTGGGTTTCTTTTTTAAAATATATTTTATTGATTTTTTAACAGAGAGGAAGGGAGAGAGATAGAAACATCGGAGAGAGAGAGAGACATCGATCAGCTGCCTCCTGCACGCCCCCCACTGGGGATGTGCCTGCCACCAAGGCACATGCCCTTGACCGGAATCGAACCCGGGACTCTTCAGTCCGCAGGCCGACGCTCTGTCCACTGAGCCACACCGGTCTCGGCAAAATATATTATTTTTAAAAAAGAACGGAAGCCTCGGAGGCGTTTGGCAGGGGCAGTGAGGACGCTCCGATTGCAAAGGTGGGGGGTGGGGGGAGAGGTTCCCGCCCAGGCTCTGGGCTCTCGCCTTCCTGCGGAGTGGTTGCCGCCTGCTATGAACCAGCACCTCCCTCTCTCTGTCTCTCTCTCTGTCTCTCCCTCCCTCTCTCTGTCTCTTCCTCTCTGTCTCTCCCTCTCTCTGTGTCTCTTCCTCTCTGTCTCTTCCTCTCTCTGTCTCTCCCTCTCTCCCTTTCTCTGTCTCTTCCTCTCTGTCTCTCCCTTTCTGTCTCTCCCTCTCTCTCTGTCTCTCCCTCTCTGTCTCTCCCTTTCTGTCTCTCCCTCTCTCTCCCTTTCTCTTTCTCTGTCACTCCCTTTTTGTCTCTCCCTCTCTCTCTGTCTCTCCCTTTCTCTATCTCTTTATCTCTCCCTCTCTCTCTCTCTCCCTCTCTCTCTCTGTCTCTGTCTCTCCCCCTTCTCTCTCTGTCTCTCCCTCTCTCCCTTTCTCTCTCTGTCTCTCCCTCTCTCCCTTTCTCTCTCTCTCTCTCCCTCTCTGTCTCTTCCTCTCTCTCTCTCCCTCTCTCTCTCTCCCTCTCTCTGTCTCTCCCTCTCTCTGTCTCTCCCTCTCTCTGTCTCTCCCCCTTCTCTCTCTCTCTCCCCCTCTCTCTCTAAAAAACAAATCAATAAGCAACTCTGTTCTTTTGTAAGAAGAAAGTCTGTGCGTGCACCTGGAAACAACGCCACAGAAACAGGTGAAATTCAGTGGGGAATTAAGTCTGAGAGACCCGCCTCCTCCGGGAACAGCAGCTCGCAGGCCTGCGGAGGGAACGCAGAGGGCGGCGAGCGATGACGAGCTCAGTGCGGGATGGGCGTGAGGCGGTGCTGAGCCCACGCTGCGTGGACACCGGGCGTCAGAGGGAAAGTGGGGGTGCTTCCCCGGCCCCAGCGGCCCGTGCTGCTCCTGCAGATCTCGCTCTGAACACGTCCCAGCGGAGGGAGCCTGGGGCAGGCTGGGCGCCCACAGAGAGCACGGGAGAACATGCCGGTTCTGCATGTCCGGGTCGCTGGGGATGGGCACACACGCTCGGAGGAGAAGGGACATTTGCCGATCGGTGGGGGAGACGCCAGGGGCGCGTTTCAAAGGCCTGCAGACGCCGCAGGTGAGTTCAGGGCGGGAACTTGGCAGAAAAGCAGCCCGTTTACTGCACCGGCGCTCGGGCTTTGCTGGCCGGTGAGCGCCTTTGAGGTTCAGTTACGCCAGGAGCGGCCGGAAATGCGGCTGCAGCTGCCCACAAGTGGCTCAGAGGTTCCCGCTTGTGCAGCAGGAGCTCGATTGGCGAGCAAAACGCTCCTATCCGGGGTGGGGGTGAGGAGGTCCTGGCACTGGGAGGGGTGCAGTGGGGGTGGGAACGTGTTGTATGCCCGGCCAGGGCAGCTCAATTGGTTGGGTGTTGTCCATGCACCAAAAGGTTGCCGGTTCGATTCCTGGTCCAGGCACAGACCGGGGATGCAGGCTCCATCCCCAGTAAAGGGCGTGCGGGAGCAAGGCAGCGTCACCGCCCCAGAAACAGCCCCGGGCAGGCGGCTTTCAGCCAGACTCGGGCGCAGCCCACCCCCTCCTGCCTCTGATGGGGCGGCAGCAGGAGCAGGTGGAGGTGGGGGTGGGGAGGAAAGCAGCAACAGGGCTGGTGTCTGATGTGGGGAAGCTGCTCTCGGTGAGGTCCTGCCTCTGCCTCACACCACTGAGGATTCCGTCACTAACCACGTCCTGACCGACAGGCGTCCTGGTGCGTCACAGGAGCTGGACTCACCTCTGAGCGCAACACCCGGTCCAGGACGCTCCCGGGCACAGCCGTCACAGGTCAGTGTGTGGGGGACAGGAGGTGACAGCTGTCACAGGTCAGTGTGTGGGGGACAGGTAACCAGCTGTGACCTAGGTCAGTGTGCGGGGGACAGGAGGTGAC